>ATSW01010405.1:0-11090 GCA_000444245.1 Botryllus schlosseri
GGCCAGTGGTTCCCAACGTGGGCGATATCGCCCCCCCCCCCAGGGGTAGATTTGGCGGCCTAGGGGGGCGAAAATGGACAAAGGGGGCGATAACGCGTTAAAACGGCTATATTGGAGTCAAGACGGAGAAATGACCTTTTTTTAGACAACCCACGGAAATTTAGTTAAAAAAGTGTAAAATTCGACAACGAGCCGAAAAGTGGACCTTTTTTTAGTCAACCCGCCGATGATTACAGATTGCATACCGATTTTTCGGTTCACAAAATCTAGGGGGGGGGGGCGATGATCGGCGTTAAGCTTGAAAAGGGGTCAATGACTCGAAAAAGGTTGGGAACCACTAGCCTAGGCGAAGTAAAGAAGAGGCAAACACGCTGAATGAAAAGTAAAGCAGACAATTTAAAAGGCGAGCGACAAAATGAGGAGGCACGCGACAAAGGCGAGATCGATGTTAGGTCGTGGTTCGGTAATCCTGAAGGCTGGCTAGTATTCATTTAGAAGACATTGCCTGCATTTCGACTTGAACGTACGATCATTGAATGATTGGTCGCTCTCACGGGTTGCACCAGCGTTTCGCCAACAATTCGAACATATGCAAGATACACTAATTTATACCGTCCCCGATTATACTTGATGACTTGAAATTGACTCGTGAATTTTGCCCCGAGTCACGAGTCAATCAATATTTCTGATACGCCGAGTCAAGTCAAGTCTAGTCATTTTAGCAAAGTGACTCGAGTCAAGTCAAGTCATACGAAAAAGGTGACTCGAGTCTGACTCGAATCATCCCAACACATCCACCTACTGTAACGTAAGGTTGCTGTCTGGCCACCACCATAATGAAGATTAAAGCGTCGGGTGCATAGAGATCAACAGGACGGGATTTCTGCTTGCACGAGAACTACAAGTGAACAGTAACGCTCCGTGTTAACAATATACACATAGTACACACACGCTCGGCACGGCGTTAACTGTATTTTGCATAATTATACGTAGCACGACTTATGACTACTTCGACTGGATTAATAGGCAGAAATCTTGCCAAAAAGACCTTTATGATACGTTAATTGCTATTAGGGTTGCATTTAAAACAAACGGTGCTTTAGAACACTTTGTTTAAAACAGTGTTTTAAACAAATAAGGTCTTTTTAAAACAATTGTGTATTTTTTTAGTCGTGAAATTATGCCAAAATTGTGTCAATACTTTCCAAAAAACATATTGTATGAAGCTACGGTCAATTGCATCCCCCAATATAGCCAATGTATGTCGATATGGGATCGTTGGAACTAGGGCTGGTGTGAACGTGATGAGGTTCACGTTCGCGTTCTGTGTGTGAACCTCAGAAATTTAGAGGTTCATGTTCACAAACGAACCTTGGTATAGGTTCTGCACTGTGAACCTTTTTTCATATATTATAATTTTCACTCCATTATACCATCTTTGGTTGAAAGTTATTGCATTTCAACTGCGGGCCACTCTATGCATGGCGCTGGCAGCTTGAAATAATCAACACTAGAGTAGCATGCACCTTGACAATCTCAAAATTTTCTGCTGCTTGACCCACAATCACACAACATTAAGAGCGAAATACACTAACAAGCGCCTTGTTTTTTAAAAAATTGCGCGCCCGTGAACGCAGCCCGTCACACATGGGAAGTTGTGAAGCCTTGCACCACCTGAACCGATCTGCACAACCGCATCAGGGCCTTACACGGATGATATCCTCGCTCACGCGACGTGATTGGCCGACGCGTCTTCAGGACCGCCTGTCACGTCACCGTGGTCGGTCGGTCGGCCTCCTCTTCTTTTGTGGCGTCACCGCGGACTTCCTTGAAGCGCCAAACTCCGAGTCTGACGTCACAGAGCGAGCTGAGAAGAAAGGGCACCGTGAAATAAACCAATGACAGCGAACTCGGCATTCAAATCGGCCAATCGCACGCGCCCGAGGGGCACTTCACCTTCGGCCGATGAGATCAAATGTTTCGAAACAAAATCGACTTCGCTTCCAGGTCAGTGTCGAGAGAAATGAGCGACGCTACTGGGATCGTTGCCTAGAACGCCTACATTTTACACGTTGGGAAATCGCTGCTTTCAAATCAGGTTCGCGACACTTCCTGGAGTTCAACAGCGTCTGAATGAGTCGTTTTTTAATTCTTAACATGGATATCATTGTGGCTCTGATTAATGTAATTAGTTTACTCCGCGCACAAAAAATCTAAGTCGCGCACAAAAAATCCGAGGTGATGACCCTTTTTTCAGTCGTTACGCACTGTTGTCCAACAATCTGCGCAGTGAGTTGGTGAGTGTGCGCAGACTCGTCAAAAATTAGAGGGAAAAAACAAGGCCTTTCAAACAAGGGCCTTGTTTTAAACATGTTTGTTTTAAATTGATTTTTGTTTTTAATGCAACCCTATATGTGTCGAACCTCGGCACAACTGGATTTAATCGAATTGATGATGATCGAATGGATTTGGTTACGCTTGTCAGGTAAACGTAGTTAGAACATTGCGACCGATCGAGATGTGCACCAGCAAATGCGCAAATCGATTTAAGATTTTAAAATCTTACACACGTCAAATGTAACATGACATTATATATAAATACGAAATCGTTAGAACTTAGCGGTACTTTGATATAAGTCGTGTTTATATCCGAGTAGTGATTTGCGTTATTTGTGGTGGCGGCTCGGGATATCCGTGTTATGTGGATTGTCTAGGGCGCTAGGCACATACATGATCGAGCGTTAGGCTACAAAATACTGAATTGGTGATGACAGAGCATCATGTTCGTATTTACATACCATTCAGGCTTCTATAGTCGTTATTTTTTGATAAGTGTGCATAAATCATTAGTTCGCCTTTCAATGACCAATATTTGAATCTGCCCTCAGTCGCCCGCTTCTATCATGTTATCATGGTTTTTTATAGCTTGAACGAAAATTGTTCGTCGGGGATAAAGTTGTAGCTAGATTGTAATGGTGACATTGTGAAAATCCTGTAACCGGAGCTCGAATATAGTGGCTTTCTAAGGGAACGGACTATACTGACATGATATTTTTCAAGCCTTCAACTTTGAGACCAGGCGCAGTGCTCCTTTATAAGTTTCGGGAACCACAATAAATGCTATCGTGAACGATCGTTATTATAGTTTAACATGTTTTNGGAATCGTAATCGACTACTGCGTAATTGTAATCGCACCTGCCTGTAGCATTCATAGTCGCAATCGGTTACATTGATGGAGCAATCGCCCAATGTCTAAGTNTCACATGACANTGTTTACGCCAAGTTGAAAACGTGGGCCTTTATGGTAATCTTACAATGTAATGACGTAGCCGAAAATATATCCCCAATTTTTGCAGCGTGTCGTTGAAGAGCTGCGATGCAGCTTATATTCACTGTGTGGAAACGTCTGATGACTTGTTACATGAATTTACTAGAGTCAAACGTCTCAAGAATATGAGTGATATAGCAGAGTATAAAAATGACTAATAGCAGAGCCTCGTGGATTAGCTATCTCGTAATAGCCAGTTGGCGACAATTAAATTTGCAAGTGAAATTGAAAATATTTTCTTTCAAAAGTAATAAATTACCGTAGGCGTATTGAATTGATGACGTTAAGGGCTATTCCGTAGCTTTTGTCGAAATTCTCAAAACTTCAATGTCGAAATGGACGATCATATATGTGCTGAAAACGAGACTTATAGTGCGCGCAGGCCAAATGAGCAATCTGTTGTAATACTTTCTTACCTCAATGGGGAATTGTCTCACCGGCTGTTGGTCTATCAACATAAAATTAACTATTTACCTGGCAGGTGATTGTATAACCTTGATCGACCGTGTGCATTTATTAAATCCACCACGGATATCTCGCTTGTTATTCAGGACTGCACAGTGCGCACAATAAATGGACGTTGAACATTTAATTATTTATGACTTTGAAAGGACGAGATTTCATAGCTTTTCNGATAAAAATATATANATTCTAAACTAAATGCTGATTTTGCGTTTGCATGTCAATATGCTGACGAAAGCAACTAAAAGCGGAAATCTTGTCACGCTTGCAATTAAAACTATAATTATACGATGTTTGGGTCTTGGATTGTAGGACATGTCCCTCGGTTGTGATTGCATGCGTCACAGTTTCCATTCATCACTTTATATTTTACCATCACGAGTCAAAATCTCGTAAACCCTTACGTCCGCCAAGTATTCCCAAGTGAAGTGAACGGTGACTGGAATCTGTCAATCTCTTAAATTTCAATTGATCCCCTAATATAGGTTATAGGGATAATTGGATTTTCCAAATCCGGATTAGACACCCATTCAGGCCTCAGTGAGTGAAAGTAATGAGTCTCGAGCAACATTGGTAGATTTGAAATTGCAAACTTCGTATTTTGCGAGGTTGTTTTTTGAAGTCAAAGCGCATGACCCTTTCCCCTCCATGTCGTATTGTTTGTGGTTTTCTTTGACGCTACTCAAATTATAGTGTGTAATGTGAAGTGTCATATATTTATATGGAATATTTTATCTTACTAATCATACTGTTTCCGCTTATTGCTTACTCTCAATTTAACTTGCAACTTTACATTTCAACACTAGAATGATCCCTTGTGCGTATGGAGGTGTCCCAAAGCGACGTCGCTACAACCTCATAATTTTCACATTTATCGAACCATATTCTCCTCACTAACGCCAATCCTCATTTGGTGCGAAATGGCGACGTTATGACTGGTATACGAAACCATTTTCTTTATACAATATCTCGACCGTAGGCAACATCATAAATGGCTATACTTTATTTACACACTTNAAAAATGTCAGCTTTTCAGGCCCATTCACCATTATCGGTATTGATATTTGATGGAAAGTCATTATTGACCCAGCTAACTGTTTAGGAATATATCTCAGCGGAGACCAATAGTAATACCTCCAGTGACTTCATCGATTGCAATCGACAGACTCTCGCTTATTTATTTACTTCAAGAGGTCCTGGTTTTCGCAATTTTGGAAATCGTCGATATCGAAGAATGCCGAGTTTTCATTGGTCTATATTGGCGATTGCATCGACCACTTGGGTATATACAGATTTGATTTTAGGTTTGTCCATGTCCAAACGTTGTGTCTACTATATTAGATTACTCTCTTAACCTATACACATGCTGGATAGATGAATGAATATTGCATATACCAGAGGGGATTGGATTGAATTGTCTTTAATATCAAAAATCGGTAAAGGCCGTGCATCGTTTTAAGTAATGAATATAGTCAGGGATGTGCGAATCGCAAGCTGCATCGATCANTGAAGCCTTATCCACATATGTGTATTTAATCAGAGGGCCAGTCAAAACAACTAGTACTGATTCATTCAGATCGATATAAAGGAGTGACAACAGTTTACTCATAAACAACGAATTATTATTATTATATCGAGTGTTTTGCTTCTTTGTGTGATGACAAATATATCGACCGCAACTACAAAGGAACTCCCATGATGCACATTTTCAACGCTACTATATATCAATATCGACACGAGTTGCCAAAGAGAATTTCGAAGAAATCTCTGGGAGCGTGTAGCAAGAAAAAATACTCTCGATTGCCGTTTGAAGCTTGCTAGGGTTCATTTTTCCGCCTTACAGAGTAAGATTGTAGGCTAGCTAGGAAGTTTTCAAAATATATAGAGGAACGCTCAGACATTGGAGATGGACGCTAGCACGGCAAGAAATGAATTTTTAACAGGGCTGATACAAGAATCGTCGACCATATCTGTAAGTGTACTGATATCGCATTCTACATTCTACCGCATAACTCTATATAATTTTC
This sequence comes from Botryllus schlosseri, assembly GCA_000444245.1. Classification (NCBI taxonomy): domain Eukaryota; kingdom Metazoa; phylum Chordata; class Ascidiacea; order Stolidobranchia; family Styelidae; genus Botryllus; species Botryllus schlosseri. The sequence continues at coordinate 5,819 of ATSW01010405.1, forward strand.
TTGGGTCATGTATTGTATTTAGTTGTATAAATATATAGTGATGTGACATCCAATTACAATGTACCCGTTGTTTGTATTCGGGAAGTAGTTGATCAGTAACTGCGTTGTGGTCATTCGAATTGACTTTGCCACTTAAAAATAGCTTTATTCGGTGGATATCCGAATAACCGAATATGAAACCGAATTAAACAAGTGTTAGTTAGAGCCGTAAAATGAATTCAACTTACAATAGTCCATTGCACTCGGCAATTTTGTTACATAATACAAACATAGCAATACCGTAGCACTGTAGCAATACTATGTAAATGACATGATATATTCACAATATTGAATAATGGCCCCATGGGAAATAGAAAATCTACGATAAAATAACGACAGCGACCTGTCACTAGAATCGCAATCAATATGCGCGTAATAGGCTACATAATATCTCGCCGATGCACTAAAATTACAGAACCACAGATCTATTCAATATACTTCTGTCTTCAAATCGTTGCGGTGAGTCATCGCTGTGAAAGCAAAAAGTATCCTGCCGGGGACTGAACTGACTTTTGTAATGAGAAAAAATCGGAGTGAGAATAATATTTACATAGTATTGGCGATGTGAGTACAAAAGCCTTAACTNAGAGTGAAACTTATCACAATTAGTGATTTCCACTGCCTGAAACGATCGCANAACGCCTCAATACAGTTTCTAGGGCGCGCTTTACATGCCGTCTCACAGGTTTACTTCCTTACGATCTATATTTCGAAAGCGCGTAGGCTCACCGGATCATGTTAAAATTGTGGTATGCAACAGCATCCACAAAATTCGACTTAAAGCAGGATTTTAGATGTACGAAAATTGTCTTATCGGAAGGCGAAATTGCATGAAAAAATGAAGTCGCTATATGCTTTTAAACCGAGACTGTAATAAAGGTACACAAAAAGTTATGTTGTTGCTCAATTGATGAAACATATCATAAAATTTGGTATGCAACATCAAGGTGCATGGTGAAAATTACGAATCCCAAACATTAGCGTGCAAGAATTGTTTTTCTCTTTTACATTAATTTTTATTTCGTTAAAATCATAATTCAGTGATGTTTTCGTAGGACATGCAAATGTACAGGCCTCTATACATTATTTTATTCCCTCAAATCTACACAAAATGCCGTAAAAGTCATTCATCCCAGCTTTTAATACCGAAGAGTACAATCACCGGATGCATAGTGATTTGCAAATCGGCAATTGACTTTTCGCGACTGCGTGAAATCATTTTCACCACTCACCGAGTGTTCCCTTTCATTAACCTGCACACGGATGAGGCAAACATCTCAATTATTCATCATGTCGGCATTTCGCCGTCATTAGAGCGGGGGTAAAGGCTTTTCGCTACCTATTTAAACCATCAGTGCTGAGCGTGATGTAGATTGACTGATTTTAACATATGAACCTATAAAATGTGCGCCAATGCATTTGATTTTTAGTGTAAGACGAAACCATTAATGTGCGTCCACCGGATGAATGAATAAATTTGTGACTGCTAATTTCTCTCAGATATTCTTGATATAAATTCAATTAAGACATGAACCTCGAATGTTTGTATATTTTTATGTCATGGTCACTTGTATATGTTAAACATTACATATAAAATTTCATTATTAGGCTTATTGGTATGCATGTGCAACTGTGAAGTGTGTACGATACAGAATGCTTGAAAGTTATACCACTTCAATATTCGAGATATCTTCATGTGAAAAGAAACGTCCTTCAGAATAAGCTGCGTAACAGCAATTATGTGTGACTTTCGCGCATTATCCATGAGTTATGCGTAAAGAGGTAAATTTGCGTCATGACGGCATTTGCAAAATCAACCATAACGTATTACGTCAGAAATCTCCCTCAATGAAAATTTCCGGAAATCCGCCGAGGATAATTCCATGCACTTGGTATCGCAGATCGGTGCGTTTCGACGGCTTGAGGCATACGAGCCGTATTAANAAATTTGCACATTTTATGATCAACCCAATGTGCCATGGCAGAAATTCGGTAATATTAATAGTAGGCTGTATTTAACCAGCTTCTAAAATAGCATAAATTTCATCTTCAAATTCAACAGCAGCCCTGTCGTCACGGAGGGTGAAAATGTCTCCGCCTAACTGCGTCGACATAAATCCATGACGTAAAGTCATTTACTTCGTTTCCATGCACGGTCGACGGACGGCCGAAAGGTCATGACGGTTGCGTTGTACATGTCGGTCGTGTTTCCATGGCCAGGCGTAATCCGACCGTGACTTGGCCGAACTAGGTTGGTGAAGCGTCCGCGATGACGTTTTTGGCTTACTTACTCAGTAATAATTTCACCATATCACAAGATTGCGATAAAATTACTTTATAGGAATGAGCTGAGACGACTTGTAACGGTCATTCAATCAAACAACCCGCTTTCACCTAGAACACGTAAGCCTAAATCCAACATGTAAAATTATCATGATGAACCACTTAATTAAGACTAACAAAAGATAAAATAAGATGAAGAAAAGATGAAAATTATGTGGCATATCCTAGTATGTGGGCGATACAGATATGGGATATCGTGGTCCTATAATTTCGAGTGCAGACTAGTAACTTGTTGTCTAATGTCTAGCCAGTTTACAGGTAGGCTACTACTGTTTCGTCCGTAATAATTCAGAGATAGACTCCGAGTGTCTTGTTAATGACTGGCTTACCAAGGGACTGTGAATAAGATTATAAGTTCACCGAGTTTGTGTTCAAACCGTAGTTTGTATCCATGTAACAGAAAACAAACCCTCGAAGTCGAATTGTGGCAGCAGCGTATGTGAGCAGATCACGAATAAGATTTCGGTAGGCTATGGGTGATTCCCAACAGTACCGGTACTGCTGAATTCCGTTGCAATCATAATAATTAAACTCCTGGTTTCTCAATGCGTCCAAGATCGGTCCGGAGTGTCAGCCATGGTTAATTTGATACGAAAAATGTATTGTAAGTAGCAAATAGCAATCAGCTGATCGAATATACCGCACCAGCATGGCCGAAGCCGAACGGACAATTCGCCCGACGTGGGTGTGCTGCGCAACAAAAATTTCTCGTTCGTCGGCCGAGTCTCTCGAAAACGAGCCCATCGGCCGTGCATGGGAACGCCGTAATTATTAAAAACACCAGGGTTGTAATGACTCGAGTCAGACTCGAGTCGCGATTTTTTGGTGACTCGACTTGACTGGAGTAATTTTCTTAAAAGTGAAAAATGACTCGACTCGACTCGAATCAAGTTGTGTATTGACTCGACTTTTACTCGAGTCATTGCGCAATGCGCATGACTCGGACCAAGTCATATGACTGGAGACTGGGTCTACCAAGACAGGCATTTCATTGTAATTTCGAAGAATGGTAAAGTTATCTCACTGTTAATATTTGGTCTATCAGTACTGGTACTTGACAATGCTACCAGAGACTGTTAAAAGTGAGGAAAATCAGTGTATTATTAATGCGAAGCATTCGATATCGCCGATCAGCGTAGCAAAAAGTGGATTTCACATGACATTAACTCGGAACTGAACAGTCAACACAGTGGCTTGGACTCGGACTCGAGTCAAAACACTATGACTCGGACTCGACACTCTAATCCAGGGGTTCTCAACTTNNCTTNTATAACGGGCCGCATTTTAACAGCAAAAGACGCTGCGGGCCGCAGATCATTATTTTNTTATGTATTTGTGGGCTACTATTAAATTTAGGNTACCGTAGCCTATTTACCAGTCGTATACGGGCGTTTGGTACATTTTTATGCNTNCTAAAGCATTAATGGACAGAGTTCGTAAGTTTGNAGTTTTTNGTGAGAATATTAATTATCTTCCAGCGGCGCAAGTATATCTCGTCATTGAGCGTGCATTGCATTAGTTGCCAAGTCGTTTATGNACCTTCAAACACNTTCCACCAACCAGAGAGAGAACCGAACTCTCTGTTTCAATGCGTGAGTGGGCAAGTATAAAATTACGGTAACTTTTTCATTACAGAGGCCATTATCACTTTGAGCTCTCAGTGATATGAGAAGAAGTCTGGCGTTCGGGTCATTTCTGAACAAACCAGCAATCAACCCCACTCCTTTCCTTCCATGGTTGGAGTCCTGCACCAATCGTCGCTATGGAATCAAAGTGACTTATGTCCATTTTACACATTTTGAGAAAATTGACTTTACGTCAAGTTTTCATCTTCTTTCATCTACATATTGGCCATGATTAACTTTGAATTAATGAGACAGACATAACAATGGCCAAGATATGGCCGAAAAAAATTGAAATATTTTCATACACTTTGATTCCACTGNGACGCAATAGTCATACAGATAAAAGTNAGCTTTGTTAAGTTGATGCTTTTCGCTGGCCCCTCCCCGCGTTTGCNCTGCCAGCATTTCCACTCTGATAAAAAGCACCCATGCAGCAGATAATTAGCTATGCAATGTCAGGGGGTTCGTCCGATGCTATAGGCTAAAGTAGTCTACGCGGCAACGTATTTCACAACATGCGATGAATGATCAACTGACATTGTTGTTACTATTCTGGTCACGGTTGAATCAGACAAATGTAGCTTCAAAATTAGTCAGGTGATGTTGTCCTTGCTGTTAACTTCCGGAAGCAGCNAATATTCGCACAGTATGTTAAAGTTTTATTGAATTGACACCTTTTCTGGCAGATTTCATGGATTTAGCGATATTCCAAGCAATTTTGAACCATGCGTCTGTAACATCGTCGACAATTTTAACGATGCCTCGAAATATTGATTGGTGGGATTGACACCTAGCTACAGCAATAATTTTTCTGACATCAGGCGATACGTATAACTTCAGAAGAAATTGTTGTGGTATAATTTTATGCTTCTACGCTTCGTTACGACAACTGATCTTCGACAAATATGTNAAATCGGTTTTCCATTTATATCTGAGAAACCAAATTGATTGTTTCACTCAGAGTTACAAACCAAGTTCCATCGTTTAATTTACCGTTCTTTGTTCTTGCATCTGTTCAAACCATTCGCGGTGAGTGAAACACTCTTTAAAAGTGTAGGCCTACAACACAACAGAATTGTCTTAANCCAGAGTCCNGCCGAAAATCGATTCAAAACGGTGCGATAAGAAAGTTAAGTAATATGTAACAATATCGTGCTAGTAGCAATTGCGCTTATAATGAANNATGTCGCGGGCCGCAAAATAACCGTCTGCGGNCCGCAGGTTGANANCCCGCGGGCCGCGGGCTGAGAACCCCTGCTCTAATC
>ATSW01010406.1:0-24387 GCA_000444245.1 Botryllus schlosseri
CTGGTTAAGAACCCCTGGGATAGAATAGAGCACAAAATCTTATTTTAGAATTTTTTACTTCATTTTGAAGTGCATCTTACAAGCCTGGTAAATGGCTAATTGTACAGCAGTAGAAATTCAAGGCGTTGCAACTATTTCAACTCCAGTGCAAACAATAATTACTTTGACCACCAACTATGATTAAACGCTAAGAAGGCCTACGCAACACCTCAACCAGATCTACTTTTTAAAACTTATTATTTGTATACTTTCCAGAACTGCATTATCTACTTCCATTTCGAGTAGATCTAACGCAACTTCAAAGTTGTTACCTCTAGGTGTGTATAAATCCATAACATTACATCTACTTCAGTTCAAAAGATGATTACTTTCACAGCCTCTGGTTTCCATGAAGTGTATTCAATGTTTTATACCTTCTGACTTTTTCCTGAGGATGACGCAGCAACGATTTTACAGCAACGCTTGTTCCATGTGGCAGTAGTTCTTGCGAACGTTTTCGGTTCCAGTCATCAAGACATTCTTTATACAGTGTTCTTGACGTTGTTGAACACTATCAATTGATGACATTGCCGATCTAAATAATCAAAATTATTATAATGTTTGTAGTGAAGCCATTTGTCAAGAAGCCAAGCCAGGAATCTAGAATATCCTGTAAAAAAAAACAAAGACAATAAAGTTCATGCTGGACCATTCCCACATTCTACTCACTGAAATGACTAATCAGTAGGGCTGAGCACATTGGTATGGTTACTCAAATCTCGAACGAGCATCAATTCTTATGATTCGAGCCAAGTATGTGACTATTTTCAAGACAGCCTACTGAAATTACACGCTCTATGCCACTATAAGAATGCAGTTTATAATAAATTATAGTTCCACCCAGCACGTTTTACCAGCCCGATTGCGAACCACCGTCAAAAGTATATTTCCGCATCATTGATGGCATTTTTTTCAGGGTAGTAAATTGCTAATTAATGAACAATCATAAATCATCATATATAGTTCGTAACTTCAACTTACATAATTCAACATCTTGATCCATGAACAATGCACCACTGCGGCGCCTTCCTCTGAAGTTTAGAACTATACATAACATTGCCTGTTCGATATCTAGTCTCCTGGTAGAAATGAAGTAACTTTGTATACACAAACACAGATATGTCCCATCCATATATAGTAAGAATCCATTGATAATAAGGTTGTGTTTTCTTATCGACGGCAAGATGACCATGAGCAATCAGCCTTCCTTAGGGCCCATCCATAGCCTACTTTTATAATACTGCTGCAATGTAGGCAATGTTTCCGTGTTTATATACTAAAATCGAAAGTTATAATCAAGCAATAAAAGTATGCACGGAGGCCGTGCCAACATTGCGGTAACATTGCCAACAACCCGTCTGCACCAGGCCATGAACATGTCAAGTTTATAGAGTTTATAATTGGTTTAGTGTTGGAGTATCCTTTGATTAGAGCGAGGTTAAAGATGGGCTAACAAACTAATATAATGTTGTTCCTAAAATACCCTAAATATAAACCAATATTGCCATAAATTCTTACAGTTCACTGAAAGCCTCAATTATTTTACTAACGCTATTATAGATGGTTATATACTGTTGTGGACACAAAAATACGAAAATGGATGGTAATGTGATGCTACAATCTTCATGCATCCACAAATTCAGCAATCTCACATTCCATAAAGGAACATTCCACATTTCTATTAGCCTACATAACATTTCAAAATTCAGCATATAACGATATGTTATAAAATACCGGTACATTACTTTATGCGGCATCTGGTTTGCTGATTGGGTCCTGCAGTCCTAGGAAATCCTTGTAAAACTTTTCACAGGATGCACATGAAATGTCAAGTTATTGCTTGTGAGACATTATGCAACAGAGCACGATAAATCAGACTTCTATGATCAATACATTAGCCTATCATATATAGTATCAAATGTACTACAAGAATTATCGGCTTGCATGAGTTACCGATTAGCAGCGGGTCGATCAATTTCGTCTGTAGGTGGTATTACAGCCGTGTCACTATAATCATATAGTCGAATTCATTATATCGCATCAGCAGTTCATGATGATCGAGACTGTTGCTGTTTATTAAATATAGCACTCAAATACCAAGCTTCCTGCCCTTCCGGTACTCATGATAGAGACATCTCACAATCCACGCTGTTAACGTTTCCCATTATGAACTAAACCATTACTGTGACAAATTCGTCCCTCCGCCATTGCTACATACGCTGATCAAATTGAATTACAACGCGCATGCGCGATGCTCGCCAAATAGAAGAAGGCAGGCTTCTGGTTTTATTGTTGGATGAATTTCAAGCAACAGGCGTGTTCGACTCCATTATCGAAATAGCCGAGAGGATTGCTTACTGCGTTGTTCCGTAATTGGAGTAGTATCATAACAATCCCATCATGACGATTATCAAGTTCTGATGTCGGAAGATTTAACATGCATTACGAGTATTTGCCCCTGATGTGGGCATTTTCGACCCAGTAATGTCACAATAAAATAAGCTACTGTGTCTCTGTATCGCACATTACATTACATCGAGCCTCTTTAGCACTGTGCGACCGCAATGATCCATAGCCGGGCATGTGAAGTTCCACGCGATGGGAAAGTCATCACTATATCACCATTCACGGCTTCACTCCACTAGATTTCACTTATATCATAAGTGCATTCAACACAACTTATTTAGCATTGACTGCAGAATAATGCACATTTGAGTTCATAGAAACGATTTCCCAGTATAAGGACATCCAAATCAACTCCGGTGTAGGTGGCATCCAGGCATCACACTATTATGACATCCAATGGAATGGTCATTGGTGACTGGCATAGGAGAACTCCAAAAGTTACTTCCTCTGGGGGTCACTTGGAGTTACATAATTGGACGTCAATTTGTGACTTACTGAGCAAGTCCTCAGTTACTAAAAGTGGGACGTGGGACGATTGGGCACAATTGTGGACGTACCCGTAAGTCCGTGGGAGATCGGGTGTTTGCTGGGCATACTCATGGAATTTTTCCATTGTATTAGACATTGATGCGTTCTGAGCCCACTTTTTTGTGTGTACATTTTATTGCATTTAAGTATATTTGCATTGGGTGTTTCTGTTGCACATCCAATTTCGTGTATCGAAGAGCATGGGTCAACAACCTTTCGTATGTAGGATGCTAAAATATGTCAATGTCTAAATATTATGGCTGCGTGCCAAAAATATCGTTTCAAGCAAAGAATCCCACCAACTGCTTTTCTTGAGCTTGCAACGGCGTCTGTTACGTCAGTGGTTCTCAAAGTGTGCGTGGCAAAAGGGTATATATTTTGGTCGCTACCGCACTGGACCTATCGTTTGCTGATTTTACTGCAAAACATTATTCGCACGAAGATCAATCCTCTATGTGCGCACACCCGTATCATGCAAGACGTTTTGATGTTATCGATCGTTATGAATTTGTGAGTGAGCTTCTCTGTTTCATACAGTCTAAAGGCATCTTGCTGTAAACCTAAATCCAGCATAGTACCCATGTAAATCAGTGGTTCTCAACCGGCGTTCCCTGGAACACCGGGTACTCCCTTAGCCCGCGTGGGAGATCCCTGGACGTCACGACTAAAATTTAGAAGGATGCAGATTAGTGGGATGGTGCGAACACCCGAAAGGTTCAGGCTCGTGTGAACGGGAACCTTTTTGAATGGTTCTGTGCAAAAGCGAACGTGAACCTTATGACATTACGTGACGTCGTATTGCTAATTCCAACCATTCATGTCAGTGAAGTGATATGTTAATGCACACCCCTATATATACCTGGCGACGACTCAGGTCCCATTATGCCACAATACTGAAGTACATGCTGACTTTTTAAACGTCACAAAATTTATCAACTGGAGCAATCAAATGCTATAATGATCCCATACAATGAGTATCTTCCGTCGCTTTGCCAACAATTTCGACGAGAAATTTAAAGGGAATGTAAGCCTTAAAGCAGGGGAGGGCAACTTCCCCATTCGGCGGGCCGGATAGAAGAACATGAACATGAGGCGGGCCGGATTCCTGAATTTTTTTTATGAGTTCAGGGGAACTCACCCCGTTGAACGCGTCACAGATCCGTCCATCCTACCTTGCACTACCATTTGTACATACAATTCACAGACGCACACATTCCTGCAGTTGCAAACTATATCTGGATTGCGCGACCGATTCACGGGCGAGCCCAAATCGGTGTTATGAATGTGATCAAAAATCAGAGTATATTTTGCCTCTAAAATTTTTTGTATAACTGATTGAATTTGATCAATGATATTGGTGAGTGTATGAGCAAGTAGTTTCTTCGGAAAATTTACAGCACGTACAATTATAATTTTGAACATTGATCAAGGCTTAAGAATATACATTCATGAGCTTATCGCAGATGATTCACCTGGGGCGGGTTCATTCTTAATAAATAGTTTGTTGAAAACTCCAGCAACCCAACGGCCTCGGGCTATTCTAGTGCATCTATGATACTGTATTCTCATAATCAGACACGTACGTAGAGACACTAAATCGCGCGAAAGTATTTTAGTTTGAATCCATCTGCCCGAAAATATTCTACTATTTATAAATATTGCGAATATTCTTCAAATACTTGGGAATGACATGACCCCATTCGCCCCTGGCTACGTCAATGCGGTGAACATCAGTTGTACTAGAACATCCCTTTGTCTTGCTCGAAAATGTTTGCGCCTAAATGCCTGTAGACGGCGACGCGGGCCTCATCATCACGTACAACCACAAACTGTCGGCGGGCCGCACAAAATCCCGTCACAGGCCGGATCCGGCGCGCGGGCCGTATGTTGCCCGCCCCTGCCTTAAAGGGACACTGCACTCTAAAAATGACGTGGTCTCAAATTGGAGGGCAAAACGAATAAAAAAATCGGGCCCAAGTCATTTTCTTCAGAACGCCACCGTACTGTAGCTGCAATTTATTGAAATTTCCACAGGACTGCGCGTCATCGTTTCGTAACCCGTTGACAAAATTTATGGCGAGATATCTTCACCGTCGCATTTGCTCGACGCGATTAGGTAATCACTTACGGAACGAACTTGAGATATTTGTCAGCCGATATTATGAAGGAATTATGTCTTACATTCCAGGGCGGTTTAGTTACGTTAAGTCTAGGCGTAAGGTACCGGCGCTCAACGTACGATGTTCATTCAGGAGGATTTGTGTCTGAAGCTTGTCATGACTCTATATTTGCCAGTTGACTGATACGGAGATGCCATTACAGTTGTATAATATGCAAAGCTATTCATACAGCTGTCATTTTACAGCGTATTACTGACTGCACACTGCACCTTTAGAGTAGTGGTCTTGCGAAAGAGACAGACACGAGATATTTCGCATCATTTACCCATGACATAGCAACTATCTTGATACGGTCCCGTTTACTTTTTCAAGTCACAGATACAGTCAACAATAAAATATCTTCATTTTATTCTCATCAAAGTTCAAATATTGTTGTTGACTCCCTAATCGCGCCGAGAATGTGCGGCTGTGCAGACATCGTACCATGTACCGGGTTAGGAAATGACGCACAGCCGCGACAGCTGGAGCGTGAAGGTCCTGGCGAAATTTCAATAAATTGCAGCTCCATTACGGCGGCGTTCTGAAGAAAATGGTTACGGCGAAAAAACTTTTTCGTCTTGCCCTTCAATTTGAAACCACATCATATTTAGAGTGCAGTGCCCCGTTAAGGATAAAGGCCAGTCCGGACAAAGTATTCGGCGTCCAATCATTGAGAGGTTGAATCCCAGAAGCCTGCTTGATTTTTACATTGGACGACGAACTATTTTTATATCAATTTCAATGATTGGTTGAATAAGCATCATTCACATAGTGTATTTCGTTGTTGATGTTATGTGATTGCGGGTCAGGTTGAAAATTTGTAGCAAACATTAGTAACACAGCAAGTAAAATTCTTGGGGTTGGCATGGTGTATGCTCGTTTAGTGTTGACATTTATATGCTTCCAGCGCCTCGCATGGAGTAGTCTGAAGTTGAAATGCAAAGAATTTAAACCATAGATGTAATAATGGCGTGATAAATTGTAATACATGAAAACGGTCCATAGTGCAGAACCTACAAGGTTCGTTTGTGAGCGTGAACCTTTCAATTTCCGAGGTTCACACACAGAACGCGTACGTGAACCTCACGTTCACACCATCCCTACGTTCACACCATCCCTACAATTTAGCATAAGTGTTCCCCGAAGGTTAGTATCGGTTACGAGCTACTGCTGTTGTCGAATAATCAACAACAAGGTCTGTTGATTCCGCATTTGTTGATGAAAATGAGAGAACTAAGAATCAGAATAGATTCAGATAATGTTGTTATTTCGAGTCGGTGCATATGCCGCAAAAACATCAAGGACAAAAATATACAACGTCCTTTCCTTTATGACTGTTACGATTTTTAAAAAATTGATACGGCTATAGACTGCTTTTATGCGATATCATTTGCAGCTCTATCATTCATTTATTGTCAATGGAAATTGAGATCATGCCCATGCTAACTGGCAACTCAGTCACATCCATTAGCCCATGTATTCGTGATTCATTCCCCACAGCTGGCGAAGACGCGGGATGTAGTGTAACTGCTTTAACGCGCATGACACATTTCAAGGCAGGCAGCCTATATCAGGCGTTAATAGGGTCTCCAGATAAGATGAATAACGCATAACGGGATATGAGTACGGAACTCGGGCGCAAACCAGCAAATTGTGAATGTATTTTTAAAATAGTAGGCCTACATTTGACGCGTACCGACCCCTATAGTCTACATACCAAAATGAATAACTTTCTCACTCGATTTCCTTTGCTCTGCGTATCGAAACATGTGACATAGGTTCAGTAAATAGTATTGGTATTGTTTATTATGAAACTGGATACTGAATGGAAACTTGTTCGCAATGATTGCGTAACACCTTCGAGATTACAAAGCAATGGCCGAGAAACTTTTAGCTGTTGTATTTAGGGAACATGCCAGTATAGAATTTCACTCACAATAGTGATGCAAACGTTTCAACAAAATACTTTCCACTTTTCACAACTCAACGTGTATACATTAAGTAACAGTAATAGTGCTGTGATCATAATAAACAATCCCCTTGTACTGCAAGTTGACAAAAACCTTCCTGAGTACATCTAAAATATACAAGTACTCCGTTACTGACAACTCCTGTCAATCACCCCCTCCCCCACCCAAATGTATTTTTCACAACCAATTTGTTTCGTAATGCCGTCATTGTTGCTGCCATTACATTCAATCCGAACTGACAATCCGAAGGGCGCTAACGGGGACAAGGTTTTGAATGCTTTTTCGGCAAAGATCAGGGTATTCCGGAAGACTTTCATCAAAAACGTTGGCATAGAGTTGTTGTATTACATGTAGGCTACCGTTCATGCTACCAATAATTCGAAAACAGAGACAGAGGGTTGAGGGGGCATGTGGAACATCTCGTTGCATATGCTACAGCCTTTTTTATGGTCAGTGAATAAAACAGTCCCAATCTAGTTATAGTTGCAACGACTTGAAAAGTTTGCAATCTCGAAGATGCCTCCCAAATCAATCCAGAAGCCCATTTATTCTTCATTTATTCAGCACGGCTGGCGATAATGTAAATAGAAACTACGCTCACGCATGAGACATTTCAACAGAGTTAACGCTAGGGTTACCATATTTAATGAGGATAGTTTCTCCAATTTACAAGAGATGTAATAGCGGTTGAGAGATTAAATAATTTGGAAGCTTTTACGGGAAATAATATTGGGTTGCCAGGAAAACGGTCATTTTCCGACTCAACTAGCTACACCCGTTCCACGTAAAATAGGTGGGAGTTGACCGTTGTTTAATCAACCTTGCCGTCGTAATCCAGTTTCGCGTCAATCATAAATTTTTTTAGTTGTCCATGTACATTCGACTGGCTCTCAAAGCTATAAAGGAGAGCAATCCTCCTAGAGGAGGACGTATGGTAAGTGGTGACTCGAGCTAGCACACAAAACAGAAAGAGAGCGCGGATTGCGAAAAACGAGGACATTGGGTCGTCATCGGTGGACATTTTACTTTTACTAAAAAAGAGGATAAATCCTCTTAAAAGGGACATATGAAATTCCTTATCAACACGCAACACAATTAATACAAGATGTTTGTAGAGATTCAGATAAAAGGTTGATAACGAGATATGAGATCGAAATCACGGAAGTAACGTATTGTTAGATTGGTACAAAGGATACGGAAAGTACCGACCCCCTGCTATAGTGCATATTTCGAAACCAGTAGATTTACCACTACACAGTCTTTGTTATGTGTGGCAATGCTACACGTGGCATAAGTCGCATAAATAGTTTTTTTTCACAAAAGGGTGGATACTGAAAGGAGACCTTTGCGCAATGTGGGAGTGAAACATGTTCGGCGGTAACAAAGAAATAGCCGAGGGAATTTTGGGTGTTGTCTGGAGGTGAGGAGAAACCATCGCATCAGACCAGTATATCAGTTTATTGACCAAGACACCGCTTACAGCTACTGAGTTTCATTACACGTATCCCAAATTAGTTATGAAATAAATGAAAAAACTAGACATAGGATTTTAAACTTATTGCATAGATATCCGAAATCTTAACCGTGGAAACGGAGGTAATTCCACTTTCATACTGGACCAGCTGCTACACTTTCGCGACCACACAACTTACCGCGCGGCTGATGATGTCAGCAATCATGCCGGATGGATACCGTACTATATATGAATAACTCAAAAGGGCCAAATGCAGATCTCAATATCTCCATCTCAATATTTTCGCGCCAGAGTGCTCATTGCTCATGTTTTCCACAATTTGCTGCGATGCTTTTGACATTTGCGACGATTACTAATGCAATTCGTTTTCTGGCAATATCAAAACCTTTCGCAGAGGTGGTGTGGTGTTGTCTGGTGATAGGCAGCCAAACAGTTGAATTTAAACACAACAGCCCTTGTGGAATAAAGAAGAATTCACAATTTTTATTGACGTGCTCCTAACTGACTTGCCCGCGATGTACACGATGTCTTTTACGCTAACCAAAGATAAGATTAGCAGTAAAATGAGACAACTTCAGAAATTAGTGTCGGTATTTCGTTATTATTTGTCTAATTGTACAATTAGAATGATCCTGTTGTGCAAGTTTGCGCGAAGAGCGTCAGTTTTGGTCCCAATGAGGATGATTCGTCGTAATCCTAAATACCTAACCAGAGGCATATGTCTCCTATATGGGTCCCGAGACAAAATGGATCACGAGATACGAGTTCAAACAAACGTACAAAACTAAATTGTAAATATGTTTTTAGATTTGTATAATGGAGTCGCAAGTGTCCGAACCCCTCAATAGTGTCATACATACCGAAACGACTGGCTTTCTCACGAGATCTCTTTCGCTAGACCTATATCCGAACACATGACGCCGCGCAAGAAATAGCACTGTTATACAAAAGCGTGGAACTGAATACTGAATGGAAAGGTATTCGCAATCATCGGCCATAACAAAGAAGTGGCGCAGAACGTTAGGTGACAGGGGAATACCATCAAAATATCTCCATATAAACCTGAGTGTTGTAGGAAGAGGCATAAGGCGATGGCACTGTAGCAAAAAAAATAGATTTGGTATTTTAGTATTCGATGCGATACTCCTGCGATCGCATGAATTTTCCAATCGTAACGCTCGGTAATAGGATAATGCGGCACGGACACATATGTGGTCTGGTCAGTGTCCGAGTTACTCTCTGATATACTGATTATATGTTAGTAACTTTGGCTATTGTCCGAAACCTATGATCTGGTCAACCGCATATCTTTATATTTTACAGTATTTCACACTGAAATAACATAAAATGAGCGTGTTATCGTTACGCCTTGCAAGCGGAATAGTTCTGAGCATAACACTGCTCTTTACAATTCTTGCGTTGGCAACCCGAAGTTGGATTGTTGGCACGAATGATATTTCTATTGGACTTTTCCAAGCTCAGTCGCATGGCATAGTAGTTGACGGTGAGAACTAAATAACGAATGTTATTTTGGTCCTTCCTCATAACTGTCTCTCCCTATTACCAGAATTCTCTCATTAAATCAACAGCATTCTTTACATGCAGCACACCTAGATGTTCAACTGTATTTCACTGTTGAGACGTAAATGACCTTGATAGGGATACTGCTAAATCTGGATAGTATCTCGAATGGTGCATTGTCAGTGGTAGTGAAAGTAGTCAAAAAGGCTGCTTAAGTAGGAGTAGAAGTAGAGAAGCAGAATTATACTCAAGCACGAGTAGAAGATGCTGCCCGCACTTTAGTCAGTTCTGCAAGAAGCGCAATCAATATTGTATGGAACAATTATGCTTATATCAATTCAGCAAACCCAGAAAGTTTGACTACAATGATTTATATTTTGACAGTGGTCCGAGCCGAGAAGGAAGAAGTGACAATAGCGTTCCTCATAATCGCCATGATCAGTCTTCTGGCTGCTGCCATTCTGGTGATATTCGCAGCAATAGTCGAGGAAAAGGAAAAAGTGGCGAAAATCGGTGGAGTGGTGGCAGTCGTGGCTGGTACATAGCACATTGCTGTAGCTATTACGATTAAGATAATATATATTACTATTTTACAGCTGTCTCTCTTCTCATNGCTATGTCTGTATACACCGATCACCNGAAGGATCAGATTGACGCTACGGATAACCTCAATTGGGGCTACAGTTATGCTCTNGGCTGGATTGCATTTNTTACGGCTCTGATCGCGGGACCCGTTGCTATATTTGTAAAATAAGTTTGACGTCAGCATCGTATGAATGCATGGATCGACAACCAATTATTACTACTTTGTTGATACAACCGTTATTTTTNATACGAAAACTTTTTAACGCATCACCTTTATCAATGATATCCATGATTGTCACTTGCCATTANTAATGTCANAAACTTGAAAANTATGGCGAAACTGCNAACATATACTGATANNGATGGAATTAAATGTGTAGGATTGTAGGTATACCTCTATGTATCTACATCAGTGGTTCGCACTTATGGAGAATTCAGGGTTTACTGCTGGGGAGCAGACGCACTTGGAAGGTAATANCATATAGTATATTTATANNCTACNTACGGAGGCACGACACTGNAATTNCGNTTANCAGTTCACTGCTCCGGAGTGCATTCGTCGCTTACTTTCATAGCGTGTTGCTGACGGAAACTCATTTGAACTCTGGAAAACGATTATTGGGGTCACAAACACTTTANNACNAGAAGANTGAGGTNGAATAAATCAGTCNCAGAATTCTGCTGATTACCGATAACNNAANAAGTTTTATGTCGTAGTAAAAGTCGATTGTCCANNTTTACTGTCAGATGTCCCGAGACATCNGGTGTACTCAAATAAGGAAATAGCTTGTCCATGACATCCAGCAAATCGCTCTAGTGNATTTAAAGTTGGTAAAGTTGATAAAAACTTGTTGAATATAGTGACATGAAAATACGACTTTATAGTTATCTAGACCTCGGATTCACGTTTGATCAGAACAATTANCAGTAACTCCGATNATAATTGATTATATCACTATCAGTTCTGGAGCGACTTTACTCGGGCCAATAGTAAGTCCTTNTTAGTGTTNCTAAATATAATNGANGNAGTATTTTTATGGGTACGATAGCGGGGTTTTAAGTTGTGGGCAATGTTCCCTCTAATTTTTCACGAGTCTGCGCGCANTCACCAAATCACTGCGCGGTCCCTGGGACAACAGTGCGTAACGACTGAAAAAGGTCATCACTTCTACTTTTCTGTGCGCAGTGACCGTGTCACCACTGCGCAATTGCGCACGCGCGCAGCTTAAGGAAACTGTGCTTGTGGGTAATGTAGACTCGGAACAAATCAGAAGTGGGAATGAAGGAAACAAGGTTCGGGACCACTGATTAACATGAAGATATGTCGATTCTGCATATACATTATACAGACACTATTTATGATGCTGTATAGGTCAATGTTGCGTTAAATCCTTCATTTGTATGTTATCAGCAGGGTTGCCATACCGTCCTTATTTCTAAGATTTGTCCTTATTTTGAAGGGCCACGTCTTAGAAAACTCATTTGTCCTTATTTCTAAGAAATGTCCTCATTTTCGCCTTGCGTCCTTATTTTGTCTTATTTTCAACCACTACAGAACTTCGATCGTTTTCCTCTGGTATCTGTGTTGCATAAAAAATTATACTTTTCCGTCGAGATTTCATGACATCATAAATGAAAGGAACTCTCGTGAGTCGTGACGTACACACCACAAGACTTGAATTCTAAGTGGTGAGATAACTAGGGCAGTGAGTAGGGGTATAGCTGTTTCGTTTGTACCAAGCTACCGCAGCGGACGTCATTTTAGCAGTAAACAGCAGTAACAGGTTCCTACTGTTTGATCTATAGCAGAATGAGGCATGACCTCAACGCTCAAGCTGTGGGGAAGGCAGCATNTATTGCGTANTGAAAAAAGGAGCAGTGCATGCAGTCGACACATTGGTCAAAAAGTAGTNAAGCTATAAATCATTGATAAATTTATCTAAATTATATTGCACTTGCGCATNTAGTTTTAGCTACTAATAAGGCTAAATCTGATTAGTTAAAATGAGCAGGCGTAAAAACGTTTTTCGTGACGATTTTGAGAGAGAATTCAAAGGTATCTAACGAAGCTTGAAGGGCGAGTGTTTCGCACATTACAATATCTAAAATTGTGACAATTACCTAGAGGCCATAGGAAAGACCGCTATTTTACCTCACATTGATACCCAAAAACACACGAAGTGTGCCATAATCATTAATTTGAGCCAGTCGACGAATGATTTTTCCACAAGTCGATCAGCACCAACGACCACAGACCGCAAGGCAGCTGCTGCAGAAGGTACATGGGCATTCCATACTGTCAAACACCAGCAATCATTCCACACCAACGATTCACCATCGCAATTGTTCAAAGCAATATTCCCCGATTACAACATCGCAAATAAGGTTTCTTCGGCCAGTACCAAGACTACAAGCAGTTCTTTCTCCATACGCTCAAAAATGATTTTGTCTAAACTTACTGTACGGCCTTTTCCAACTTGGTTGACACCTCTAATCACAACGAGTTGAAAAAGTTTGGTTTATTACCCTATGGGAAGCCCAAGACCAACCAATGTACAAAAGCGCTTTTTCATGCTAATCTAATTTTTCGACTGTCCTTATTTTTGGGTCCATGTCGATGGCAACCCTGGTTATCAGGGAGCGTAATACATATGCAGGCGTATGTAAGAGATGAGCAAAACACCATGTCATAAATATTTCAAGGCTATGTATTGCTCAGAACAGCATTAATCCACATCGCCATGGGTTTATCTAGAGGAGGATTGATTAAGTCGATAATTTTGGATTGGGTTGGGGTTGCAACACAAAAGGATACACAGTACAACCTGACACAAAACAGAGTCGTATCATTCACAATTATACGGGACGCTGCGACAGTCGATTGATGGATCGTACGTCACGTCTGTTGCAATAAAGAATTGACCAAATATGTCTCCAAGCAGATTAGAAACCCATACGCCAATGCTATTTCAGACACCAAATCACAGACAAACAACCGGGTCTTGCGTGACTATGACCAGATCGTGGCATGTAAATCTACACTAAGACAGCACCTTCTTACGCATCCAGAGTGTGCAAAATCTTATAGTGATAACTAGGGCGGTTATTTTTTACACAACAAAACTGTAGAGTTTGCACTAAAAAACTTAATTTTGACAAACTTTGCATTCGAGTATTCAAATTAGGCATTGCTGCACATCATGTCGGAATAGTAGTACTTTTCTGCATTTTTGGTTGGAACTGTCTGTCCTTACGAAATAGCTTGGCAATAATAAAGAAAAAAGTTCAACAGAAGCAGTTGTTTGCTGGCAGCATTGAAGTTTGGTGTATACTGCTGAACAGCGGTGGCCTTACGATTGAGGGGGCCCTAGGCGATACTTCCGGGGGGCCCTCCCTATCTAAATTATCGCAACTTCTGGGGGGCTACGCCCCCCAGACCCCCCTTATTAACGCTTCATGATACTTTTATTGTTCTGCACCTCGTATACACTGTTCCGGTAGTGCTTTGTCTGTACTTCATGATAAAGCTTTCAGCATATAAAATAATTATAATGTCATACCACAGAACAATAAACGACTTGGCATATTCGAAAACAAGTGACTCAAGTGAACCATAGCGTGTTTCGAGACCTACCTATTTATAAAAATTATGGGATGTAGCATGACATAATAGTATAACAAGGCAACTGCACGCCAAATAGACCATATCAATCCAGAAAGCTGTCGGCTGACATTAGTAATAAGCCAGCACACCACGTCAAGGTTTCAGCCAGGTGCTGGATTGGGCCTATCTTTTTGCTACAAAGATTTTGTTGCATGATAAGGCATAGAAGCAAAATGTGCGACAACGTGGTACAACACCAGTAATACCACAGGAACACATCAGCACTGGTATCACCTGTGAAGAGCTAGTTGCACGATCTGTAATAATATAGCTTTCAATACAAAATCCATTGTAATATAATATTTATTGAACTCAGAGAATTTTTGGGTGCCTCTTTTCAAGAGTTAACTTCAACCTAAGGGATTTAAATAGATTTAAAAGCAAAACCGAAAAGGCGAAGTATGACGCAACAATCAAAATCACAGACCATGATATTCGCATTGTCACAATGACAACAACAACAACAACAAACTTTGAAGTATACGGAGATGCGGTACTATAGTAGCAGCGCAATTTGTAAATAAACAGTTACACACACGAAACAACACGCACTAATGAGAAAATTGTAAGTTATAGAAAAAATATTTTTGTCTGTAAGAACTTGCCTGGTTGGATTAAACCTAAAACGCCACAAATAGCATATACAATAGACCACTACAATTAAATACAATATACGTATTTGAAAGCACTGTTACATCATTCAAGTCTATAAAGCATTATAGTTGGTGGAAAAACAGCATCATCCTCAATTTTTGCAGAACTTTCCTGAGCTGACATAGATGGCTAAATATTTGTGTACTAGTTCAAAATTTGCATTGTCGCTTTCTTTCCAAATCTGAACCACTTCCTTTTCTGAGATCCCGACTTACATTTAGCATGTACTCGCGGCATTGTAGCAGATACTTGACTGCAGTAAAGTAGGAGATACTGATGCTACCAATTACAACATAACATATAACTGAGTGATACCAAACTCATCGTAGCTAATGAAATGTACGGTTGTCAACTGACGAGTGCGCCTTACTAAATATGCTGTTTACCCAGTCATATTTGTGTAATGGTCAAAATTGTCTTATGCGACACCTGATCTTAGGGCAAATTTTGGTTGCAGTCAAATCCGTGGAAAGTTGCACATATTTTTCATAAAAGTTAGAAGTAAAAAGTTACATTTATTTTTCACTAAAGTTACACTAAATCACTAAAGTTACACTAAAAAGGTACATTCATGGATAAGTTTCTTGAAATTATAAAGGTATGAGATATTTGAATCGATGCGTATCCAAGGCACTGACGCGAAACTCAGTGTTGGCGCCTTCAACAAAATCAATAGCCTGAAAAAATTGACCCAGTAGTAATATAATTTACAGCGGTCTAGCCTGAATGTATGTCAAATGGGTACATATATTTTCACGGTTATTCGTAAAATGTCAACCAAAAATCGCGTAAATGAAGAAGGGGGGCCACCCTCATAAAATCAAAGAAAGCTTTTAGCGGATCCAGTAATTTAATGATTGACTACTGTGTGCAGTATTACATTCTACATGGGTGCATGTATTTTCACGGTTATTTGCAAAATGATAACATTCACGTATATGTAGGGGGGGGGGGCTTTAGCTAATGGCAAAATAGATAGAGATCATAAAATCAAAGTGAGCTCTTGCAACTAGTGCAGAAATTTAATGGTCGACTACTGCTTACGGACCATATTCTACATTGGTGCATGGATTTTTGTGGTTATTCATAAAATGATTACTGTAATATGAGAATTGATGATTGACCTGTCTTTACGGTACAATACCATATTCTTTATGGATACAAGGATTGCACGGTTATTCAGAAAATGGTAATACTTGAAAAAAAGCGCGTAAACCGGAGAAATAGTTGGAAAAAGCGCGTGAACCGAGGAGGGGGGCCCTCGAAAGCGCGTAAATCAACCAGGGGGGCCCTAGGCGACCGCCTACCTCGCCTACCCCAAAAGCCACCACTGCTGCTAAAGAGCTACTAACACACTTCATACCGACAATATTGTCCACATCGCTATTTTAGATCACAACCCAATTCTGACTTTTGTTAACATCTCGCTGTCTACCGATACGCTGAGAACCACAGTGCTATAAGAGCCAATGTCCACCACGCAATCACGTTTTAGATTCATATTTGAGATATCGGCATCGGCGTGCGCTAGGAAAAACTTCGGACCTAATAAATATTTTACTCATTTGTAGGCGTGTTGATTAGAGCCTGGCCAATGTCATACTTTTGAGCCGATACCGATAAAACCGTTATCTAGCACATTCACCGATAACACTGATATATTCAGCCGATATTTGAAAATATGGGGTCTAGCTTTGAAGGCGAATTCCCGAGCAGTTTTCAAAAGTATGCCTAGCAGTGTTGGGATCAAGTCACTACCTTCGAGTCACGAGTCATTTCGAGTCATTGCACATTTTGACTCGAGTCAAGTAAAGTCACTCGATTTTTGCAGGTGAATCGAGTCAAGTCGAGTCAAGTCAAGTCAAGTCAAGTCACGAGTCAAGTAACAATTCAAGTCAAGTTGCCTTTTCGAAGTATGAGACATGATTACGTCTTTGTATCTTGCTAGCTGTCTGAAATACACATTGAGTGGTGATTGATTCTGATCCGATGAACGAATATAGAGTTAATTATGCACGCAAGAAGGCCCTGTATCGCTCAAATATGCGTAGAACTGTTGAACTACGTAAGTTTCTAGTTACCGGTCAAAATAGAGAATAGACAAGATAAGATGCTATACATTATCCAATTATAAAAGGATATGAAACAATTCAACCCTACGCCAATAGTTGAGGACTATATAAACTATATTGTATATTCGAATTGAAGCTCAATGAAACAAGAGATTTGATTAAGGTAACAGCAGAAAACAGAAATTGACCTTTTCCAATTAAAGTACTTTACTAAAGTAGCTTACGATAACGATACACTTCAATCACTTCGTATGCGGTCAATATATCTGTGAGAGAACAATGGAGTCTCAGTAAAGCGCACGATCATTGAATGATTGGTAGCTCTCACAGGTTACACCAGCATTTCGCGAACAATCCGACCATGTGCAAGATACAGTGATTTCTATCTCGACACCGATTACTCCATGACTTTAAATTGACTCGTGAATTTTGCTCCGAGTCACGAGTCAAACCACATTTCTAATACGCCGAGTCAAGCCGCATTAGGATCCCGGGATCCCGGGTTTTGAAGCAATCCGGATGCCGGAATTAATCGCAATGAAATCCCGGGATTCGTTAACAGCATCTACCAAGGCTTACGTAGCTCCATATCTCATATTTTGGAAAATAAAGCAGTGTTACAAACTCGGCTGATTTTCTGAAACAATTTACAATTATATGATATTAAAACCAACTATTGCCTAACAATGAGCTTCACAACCACTTCCGCCATAGTCTACGGATCGTAGCAATGTAACCATAGTGTCCTATATGGTGTTAACACAAGCAAATCTCACGACTCAGTGAAATTGGTTCACGTCACACTTTCCATTTGGCTGAAGGCAATTTGACAGTAATTTTTGACCGGCTTGTCGAGCATTAAATTTGAAAAAAACGGGTATCAATCGGAAGCTGACGCTGTACTCATTACGAAAATATAAATTTTATTCCGGTCGTGGCCATGGAACCCCCTCGAACGTATTCGAACTAGTCCTAATCATGTGTACTGAAAATTACAAAAACAGAAAAAATGTTAAAGCGACTATTTTAGCAACGAAAAGTTTGAGCGACTAACAGCGAATAGGCTGCAAGACAGACAATGAAATGTAATCAAACGAATTCTCGGAGCTGAGTAAGGAAAATGTATGTATTTGGTAAGGCGTCAGCGATAAGGCTGATACCGATAAGGTGTGAAAATTAAAATAAATGCAAAAGGAAAGAAGCTCCTGATAACAACGAATTACAAAATTTTGGTTCACATTTATATTTCCACTTGCTCAAGAACTTTTAGATTGCATCTGATGAGCATTAGGGTTCGGAAAGTTTCTGGCCCCAGTAAATTTGGTCAAGATAGGAGGTAACATTGGGATAACATCTCTACAAATACGTGATCAAGTTTGATGAAGCCGTATAGCTGAAAACTTGAATTTCTTTTTGCAATTGTTACAGCAAGCTCCAGTACTGGTCAGAGTTTAAAAAAACTCTGACCGTGGTGTAGGAAATGGTTTAGCACAGGTTTCAGAAGAGTTTATCTGCTGTCCAGTGTTCATCCATTTTTGAAATATTAGGATTTAGTTTAGCCCACTGGTTCTCCAACTTTTTAGACACGCCCCCTTTATGACAGTGAAATATTTCGTGCCCCCTTATTGTCATATCACAAAATGAAACCAGAATGTTAGGAATCCTTACATATAGTTTGATGGCATAGCAGGTTATGAGTATGACTGTTGATAAGAGAATTCTCCAAAATGAAATTAGGACTATACACAGAGCAATAACTATGAAATGGGGATAAACTTCTGACCAAACACAGAGCAATAAGCATGAAATGAGGGTCAATCGCGAAAACAAATTCAGTTTTCCGCAATTTAGCGCCCCCCTTTGGATGTTTTCATGCCCCCAAGGGTGGCGCACCTCATTTTGAGAACCACTGTTCTAGCGGGTTTAACCCCGTCTCGACGGATTACATTAGTTCATTGCGTATGTGTAACCGGCGTACCGAGCTCAGAACGCCCTGGATACGCCACTGTCTTGGCCACACATGTATAGTGAGGCATAGCTAATAAACTCGGACGTATTAGCAAATTTTATATGTACTTTTAGATTGGTACAATGGATGCGAAAGTTGGCCGATTACCTCCGTAGTCTACACACCAAAACGGGAAGCTTTCTCGTTATAGACCTCCTTCACAATGCACATCGAAACACGCGACATAAGTCCAGTACATAGTTTTGTTTCATATAAAAGTGTAGTTTATTGTGAAACTGGATACTAAGTGAAAACTTTTCCAAAAGGATGACGTATACGTGTTCGTGTTCGGTGATAACTAAGAAATGTCCGAGGGCCATTAAACTATTGTCTTTAGGGAACATAGCAGTGCATCATATTCATGTTTGTTTGTTTTATTACATCATTGGCGCTTATCGCTATTATAGTCATTTGCGCCCAGTACATGAAATTCATAAATGTCAGATGACTTTTTGCTTTTGCTCTGCTTTTTGCTCTTTAGCTGCCATCTTTCAAGAGTTCGGCTCTCTCTTCGTCTGAGCTTTTAAATGCGCTGTATTACAGCGGGATCAGCGATGAGGAGCCCAGGTAAAATCATATTCATGTGATGTAGTAAAAGTGGCGAAATGCGATGGTCCTCCATGAGTCATCGGATTTTGTGATATTCGTACGTTGGTATGAATATAGTCGCAAATCAAATGGTTAAAACTTTCCAAATTATAACGCATTCCAGCTTGGTACTACGATCATGTGGCCGCAGAGTAAACTTCATTTGTAAAATTGGTGATTAGCTCTTTTCGAGTTGGTCGTGCTGCAACTGAGTCGCATGCTGCATTGTAAAAGTGTATTTAATCGGAAATGGACGAGTCATTTTTGTACAGGCGTACTATACACAAATAGTCTTGGATGCCCGTTGGAGATTTTGCTCGTGAAAACATATCTATGTTACAAGTACAAAGTGAAGACTTCTTTAATACGGACAATAGATATTTTAGCATTCCTCCCGGACTCTGCGAACCAGTTTTAACATATAGATTTTGTGCGTACCTGTCTTCATATTCACGAATGTTTGAAATTGAAAATTTACTAAAGCACATAGGCTACCCTATGTATAGGGTCGTTATTCAATGTGAACCTTTATCCTTTTTCCCCCGTCAAGAAGCTGCCATCAATGTATTATAGAACTTATTGGTCAGAGGTATTGAAGTAGCCAGCGTTTATACCCAAGTAGAAGTAGAAATAACGTCATGAATTTGTACCCAATTAAAACAGTGTTGAGATCAAGTCACTATGCTTTCGAGCCACATGTCATGGCGAGTCATGGCACATTTTGAATCTAGTCAAGTAAATATAGGTCATAGCAGGTCGCATTTTAGTTATATATCCTTTCAACCGGCTCACGTCTACGTTAAAATGCTGAACTACGTCGGTAACTGTATTGCATCTCATCACCAGCAGTCATCAGCGACATAGCGGTTGCGCAACAAACCCTTTAGTGCGCGACGAACACGTCAGTGAACACAGCAGTTTCGATCAGCTTTTCGTCGACCCGACTTCAGATTATTGCCAGCGCGAGAATGCTTTTATGAAACATGATACACATCTTTACAGTTCATTTACTCTCAACGAAAATTTATACCATGCGAACTGGCATTCAAATCGGAACCTCCATACACCAGTCAATTTATTCGTGATATATTCTGAACAGCTGGCAAAGATCTACATAAAGGTTGTTCAATGTTCACCATGAGACATTCCAACGCAGGTAATTAATATAAGACGTTGACATGGTTCGTGAAATGATATGGGTAGAGAGATATAAGTACGAAACTAGGACGTACATTGGCACATTGTAACTGTATTTTTATATTGGTGTACTACAGATGCGAAAAGTTGTCAAACCCATCTGCGGTCTACATACCGAAACGAGAAGCTTTTTATCCAGGCCTCTTTTCTATGCGCATCGAAACAGGCGATATAATAATGATAGCTTTGTTTTAGCGAAAGTGAAAGCTGCATTGAATATATACATATATAAAGCTGAGCTGTGCGGTAAGAGCGTCTAACAGTCGTTGGATATTGAGTTTTGAGCATTTGCCACGATATTCGTACGTTTATATGCATATTTTTACGTTGAATTTGGTTCTAGCTGTCCACTAGTGTCGAATTTGTAATGCATCCCGCATTAATGGTCGTATTTTGTGTACGGTCAGTGTCAAAGTTACTCTCTAATGCACTAATTATATGTTAGTAATTTGGCCTACATTCTGTTTAGAAAGAAATGATCGGATCGTAGTTAATGGCAGATCTATATATTTTACAGTTTTCGGCATTGAAATTATACATATACCTATACAATGGCCCAATTCCCGACCCTAAGCCTGAGATCGGTACGTCTTGGAAGCGGAATAGTGCTGAGCATAGCACTGCTTTTTACAATCCTTGCGTTGGCAACCCCAGCTTGGATTGTTGGCGCGAATCATTCTTTTGGTCTTTTTCAAGTTCGGTCCGATGATACAGTTGTTGATGGTAAGGAGTTAATGGTCCCCAATTATTGTTTTATATATTATATACGCTCTGAATGAGCTGCTGTGGTGGTAATTCTGTTTGGTTCTATATGTGATATCGTATAGTGGCCCATATTATCACAGTTGATTGGAGAACTAAACACAAAACGCCCACCACTTGCACGTGCACGACCGCTATACTGAAGCAGTGTTTGAGCAACGGCATATAGTAAAATGCCATTAACATAGCATTTTACACTGCATCTTTATATTGACACTGGGGAGTAGTGGCATTGCGTCTCTTCCTGCGAGCCACAAAAGCATTTCATGCGTATGATAATAACGTGGCATGAATATAGTAATTCTAATTTTGCTTCGACTGGACAACGGACATCTTCAACATGGATGAAACAATTATCTTAACATAGGGTTACCATATTTTGGAATAGGGAAAGGAGGACACTTTGTCTAAATTTTCAAACTTAAAACACCGGTGGAAAATCCTGAAAAGTTAGTCAATTTTTTCCACTTCGTAGTCGGTTGACTAAAAATATAAAAAGGTCAACTTTCTCACTCAACGCCCAAAATACTGTTTTTTTCCTTCAGTTTATCAGGTGGTTGACTAAAAAAATGTCAACTTTCGCTCAGCTCCCGAAATACCCGCCTGAGCGTCATTTCAGTGCTATTTTATGATATCTCGGTCGAATTCTACCCTGTGTTCAACCCAAAACTCTGAAAAAAGAGGACAAAATCTCAAAAAGGAGGACATTTAGGCGTCCTCGGAGGACAGTTTCAAAAATCCGAAAAAGGAGGACGTATGGTAGCCCTACCTAACATAAATTCAGCAAACCCAGAAAGTATGACTACAATGCTTGATATTTTGACAGTGGTCCGTTTCGACGAGGTAAATGTGACAATTGCGTTCATCGTAATCGCCATGATCAGTCTTGTGCCGGCTTCCGTTCTGGTGATAGTCGCAGCCAAAGTCAAAGAACAGGAAAAACAGGCTAAAATTGGCGGAGCAGTGGCAGTCGTAGCTGGTACGTAACACATACCAACGAGTAGCGGTAGCATTCGATGATCACAGCCAATTTGTTTTCAAGACAATCTCTATTGCTTTACAGCTGTCTCTCTTCTTATTGCTATGTCTGTATACACCGATCACTGGAAGGATAGGATTGACGTTGCGGGCGACTTTAATTGGGGCTACAGTTATGTCCTTGGCTGGGTCGCATTTTGCCTGACTCTGATCGTAGGACCCGTTGCTATATTTGCAAATTAAGATTGCCGTCACCATTGTATGTAGGAATGCACCGATCACTAAAAATTGCTTCTTGCTTAACATGACAAGTATTTTGATAAGTTCCCATGAAAATTTCTAACACATCACTAGTGTCAGGGGCATCCATGGTTGTCACTTGCCATCGATAACGTCTTGAGCTTGATAAATATGACACAACTGCTAACATATAGCTATACAGGTGTACTTGAGTACGAGAGATTCTAGGTAGACCTTGTTTGATTCATATGCAGAATCAACCTACAATATCTAGGACATAGGCATGCTTAACTTTTTTTTCATTTAGATATGATTTATATGTCAATAGTACGTTACATCCTGCATCATATGTTATCTTTGAAAAATGAACACTGTTAATATGAAGCAATGTATATGTCCGTATCTGTTTGTGAGTGTATCGGCGAAGGAGGAAGAGAAAAGCGTAGCACCATAAACATTTCAGGACTATTTATTGATTGGAACAGCATCGTTATTCGATATCACAATTGGCTTGTCCGTATCGGGACTGTTCAGCAAATATCATTAGACAAGGATGTACAAAGGTATATATCGAAACAAAGTGATTACCAGGGCATTTAAAAATCATGTAGTCTTTACGAGCCGAGAAAGTTCGCGATCTAGAACACGTTAGGGCGAAATGACACCTGACAACTTGAGAAAAAAACTTGGAAAAACATAACATTTATAGGAATTCACGACATTGAGTCATGTTTTAACAATTCTTCCCGCATGCAGTTTTAACGCTGAAATTCCTGACATTTCCAGGAAAGTCCGGACGAATAGCAACCCTAGCTACGAGGCACATCAGGAATACTAAATAAGAAATATTTATTTGTCTGGTGTATTTGTCCATGACTATAGTAGTCGAAACACCATGAATACAAGCTCCCTATCGATCCTACATGAATCACAAACAATTCATTTTTGCCCAATTATACTATCGTGTATGATTTCTAACATTGATTTCCTTAGCGGTGGCAAATTAAAGTGACATTTGGGTTTCGTCCCGGAAGAGATGTCGCGGCATGTAAGTCCATATTCTAATCATTTCCTACATGTTGTGTCATGAGAACAGTTGGGTAATAAAATACGTATCTTGTGATATCGTGTCCTGAGAATATCGAGCCTATGTATCGCTAGTCTCAATTAACAATTGATAACTAGTGCAAGTTTTTGTTGCAGTCAAATCCCGTAAATGTCCATTTGTTTTTCTCAAAAGTTGCAGTAAATAGTTGCATTCATTTTTCACAAAAGTTGCATTAACGGACAAGTTCCTTGAAATTATTAGGGTATGAGATACTCGAATCGATCCGTATGCAAGGCACTGTAGCAAAACTCAGTGTGGGCGACTTCACAAAAATCAATAGCCCGAAAAAAGGACCCAGAGAAAATATAATTTTC
Source organism: Botryllus schlosseri (assembly GCA_000444245.1). NCBI lineage: Eukaryota > Metazoa > Chordata > Ascidiacea > Stolidobranchia > Styelidae > Botryllus > Botryllus schlosseri. The sequence goes on from ATSW01010406.1 coordinate 24,268, forward strand.
CGCAGTCTAGCGTGAATGTATGTCAAATCAGAAAGGACCGCAAATGTAAACGACAGTGAAATACTCAAGCTATCTATTTACACATAGTGCAAAATATTTCCAGTATAAAGTTAGGTGCAT
>ATSW01010407.1:0-14462 GCA_000444245.1 Botryllus schlosseri
ATAGACCAGGGGTTCTCAAAGGGTGGGCCATGGCCCACTGGTGGGCCACAGGAGCATTTGAGGTGGGCCACAGAGCTATTTGGAATATTGTAGAACTTGTGAAAATTTGGTTATATTTGTTATGTTGTTCGCTCACACATATTATCAAATTATACGTAGGCTTCCTTAAGCTTTTCATCCGAATCTGATGGGACGTAGTGGCACGTATTTAGTCATAATGTACAAGTCGAAAATGGGAGGGGACACGGTGGCTTTTATCCAGCGGCTACGACAACCTGCGGCTAACGGCAACGAAAATAATTTCGATTATATATTAACTTGAAGTTAGTGATGAAGTGACCAAGTATTCCAGCAGGGTCGTGTGTCGTGTGCCATCGAAAAGGGTGTGCATTAAATTAGGACAGAAGTGTATTTCATGTAGATTTGCGGTGCCTTGGCAGGTCGTATTATTGCAAAATCAAAATAGCCATAATCGCAATTTATTAATAATTATCAACTTTCTATCGAAGTAAACGGCACCACCGCAACTAATCGTAATGTATTGAGGATTTGGCGCAGCACATTAATGTTTGGAGTCGGTTTAAAATTTCCGGTCTTGAAATCATTGTACATAATGTAAGAGTCACATGAAATTATTGTATCATTGGATTGAATGTTCTGACATCGCAACTTCAGTAGATACAGGACATACTATATGTAGGCCTACATTGTACAGCTTGAACATTAAAATATTCTTTCTACACATCTGTGCACTGCTGCACCTAAAAATCCCAATTGGGAGGGAGCTCAAAGGGCCCAAATTTCCTTGGTTGGTCGTTTGTTTGTTGGAGGAGATTTATTCAACTTGAAAATTTCCGTCGCGCTTCGCGCGATTTCAATAATATGAAGGTCTACATTTGTAATGATCAGTTAGAGAAAATGCACATATTTTAGAGAAATAGGCATATCGGCGCCAGCGATGACCACGCCTTGAACGGGACTAGGACTTTAGGATAAGAGGTGGGCCACAGAACATTTTCAAATTGGAAAATGGGCCACGAGCAAAGAACGGCTGAGAACCCCTGTTATAGACACTGTAGCCGTGCAGCCGTTCATTTGCTCCTGAGTTGCGATCTCGTCTAGCCAGACAGCATTGTTGCGCCAAAATGCCAATCTCCATAACGATCAAAAGGTTCTAGGGCAGGGGTGGGCAAACTTTTGAGCTCGCGGGTCGCATTCGACATCTGAATCCATTCGCGGGTCTCACTACATAAAATTGGGAAAACCAAAACGCAATATTGGTATTTGATTATATAGTGAGGACATGGAGATAATATATATATGCTTATTTAAAACAAACCAAGCATTGCTTTGATGATATCGTAGACACGCGTCAGAAACAGTGACGAGATTTCTAGGCTGGTCGACCTCAATAACCAATTTGTCAAAACAATAGAAATGAAAGTCGGTTTTCCCGATTCCCACAACAGGATTGGAATTTAAATCAGTGAAAAACGATCTGTTCATAGATTTACCAATTCCACTTTCGAATCATGACGGCAATTATATATTTTTTTTAATCAACAGACACTTTCTCATTGCCTAATATGAACACATTCACTGAGCAGCATTTTTTAATAATGTAATTTAGAAATGAAATTAAAATACGCTGGAGAATAAAGCTAAAGTTTTTCACTCGTCCCGCCAACGCATTTTCCACTTCTCATTTGGCTCGCGAAAGAAAATAATTGCCCATCCCTGACTAGACCAATCGCAGTGAGCCGTGAGATTTGCTTGCGTCCACACTCCACACCATATAGGACGCCACGATGTCCATAATCTTTGTATAAAGTACTGATGCGTATCTGAGCCGGCTCCGGTCAGAAATGAGAAAATCCGGCCGGATATTCAATCTGGCTCCGGTCCATGCTCCGTCCTACTACTTTCCGCTGGGTTGACCTTTTTCAGTCAACTTTCGCTTCATGCAGAATGATCCGTCTTCAGGTGCATTTTTTTGCCATGTTAATTGAGCATAGCCTATCTCACTGGAGGTTTTAACATTTTCGCCCCTTGTTTCTCAAAATCGCCCACTGAGGGAGGGGGGTGATATCACATTGGGAACCCGTTTTACTCTGTTCAGCACAGGGGCAATGCGTACCCTATAAATCTGATATGGTCTGTATCAATGCTTTTCAACCTTTTTGAGCTCCATTCGCACTTGTTTTCTAAAATAAATTTCATTTGTGCAAACTAACAGAAAATTCTTACACAAAAAGAAGATGAAGGTATTTAACAACATTTTCTTCAGATGTGCAAGAAATTGGCTACTGTAGCTTAAGCTATCAAGTGTCTCATTGAAAGGGCAAACTTATTTCGTTCGTTTCGATTTCAACTATTTCACTAAAACCCTTATCGGCCAAACTAGTTGTTGGGTTTTGTACAAGAACGTCTACTAGTGCTTGGATGGCCAGGTCTTAAAATCTGTTCTACACTCCTATCCAAAATACATCGTATATTTCGGATTTGCGTTGAAATAACTGGCAAATGTGACTATAATGATGGTACTACTATCCTCGTGTCTCACGCTAATCGAACAGTTATTACGAAAATATGATGATTGTTTAGCGAAAGAAAGCAGAAAGTCAATTTGACGTCATTTTGTCCAGCCTGCTGTCGCAGGCTCAGACGGGCCGATATACTGTATGTCTGTCACTACACCAGCTTCCAAACCAGGCTTATAGTGCGAAAATATTAATTCACTACGGCTAGTGGGAACTACGATTATAGTGGTACATCGTAAGTTAAACGAGGTTTTACAATTGCGTCTCAACTACAACAGCTACACTGCCCTTGATTTTCCTATTATGGTTTATTTGAATTATTCCACGTAAGAAAAATGAACAATTAGGGTAGAGTGGGCAACGCGCCTACCCTAAGCGGGAAACGTCATAAAATCCACCCTACTAGTCGAAACGGATTGGATTTCGGAATTTGCGCGTTAGATATCGTTCCCATTATACCACGATCATGTGGAAGGTCCAAGTATCATTTATCATGCCTAAATTTATCATTCATTTATGTCCATCAATTTGATGTTTTGCTACATGGGTGGAGAAAAACGCCTCCATAGGCTTTTCACCCCGTTGTACCCTACTAAGTACCACATGCCACTCAGTAACCAGTATATTTAATCCCTGTATACATACAGCACTATACAGTCTTCTCCGCTGAGGCGTGCCGGATCTTTTGAAAACAAATTTCATTCAGAAATGCCAACAGACTATGATAACTAAAAAAAAACGGAGTCGGAAGTTCCTAAAATGTAATAGTATAGGCAGAGGAATACCCTATATTCGCCAGCTGAATCGCAATTTTGATAGAAATGGCGTTCTCCGAGAAGGCATCCTTGATGAACCCATAAACGGCTATCAATCGGTATTAAATGCGTCACAGTATCGTAAAAACCGCCTAATGGTCAGACGAAACTGTCACTTTGATTTCCACGCTCGAATGAAGATTTGTGACGTTTTATGCGAATTTATGACTTTTACACATTTGCTTACGAATAGAGAGCCTTTTACAACCAAGTGAAATGTCATATTTAACGGATGCTACAGAGAGTTTTCCGGTTCTATTTATGATTTCACTGCGTGCAGTTGGATTTAAGCAACAATCCGAAGACGAATTCACGCAATAACCACCTGTTAGCTGATCCACAAACCATGGCGACGTCGAGGCTAAAACGCCCACCCCACCCGTGGGGTAGAACGCCCCACCCCTTGAAGGTCAGTTAACGCTCGCTTTGTTCTGTCGGTGGGTGCCTTACCTGGGCGTTTTACCCCACTCTACCCCTATTCACGATTTTCATTCGCACTGCATTTTTTCATTCTCACAAGTGCGAACCGTTACACTGGTTCGTATTAAAGTTGAAGGGTACGAAAACANTATTGACAGCAGTCATTTCNCACCAGATGCAACCTGCAGCTAAAAGATTTTCATGGGTGTTCCCATCTCACTCTAGCTCTCTCTGTGGGTATCGAGGTCCCTCGCTACTGTTACATAAGCCTTTGCTAGCTTTCTGTCACACCATAATGTCCTATATTGTGTGGACACAAGCAAATCTCACGACTCACTGAAATTGGTCTTCGTCACACTTTTTATTTGGTCAAAGGCGATTTGACGATAATTTCTGACCGGCTTGCCGAGCATTAAATTTGATAAAATGGGTATCAATCGGAAGCTACCGCTGTACTGATTACAAAAATATAAATTTTATTATGCTCGCGGTCCTGGAACCCCCCAAAATCAGCCTCGAAAGTTGCATTGTAAAGGAGTTTGGTATTGTGACGCAACCATGCCGTCTGAGCAGCTCAAGAGCAAGTGCGCACGAGAGGGAAAGTGTGAACTATGAATGCTCAATAGGTTGGGCAACAATGTCCAATTGGTTTGCGGTTTGCGCTNCTTCTCACCTGCTTCCAGACGGCATGGTTGCGTCACAATACCGAACTCGTGAGCTAGCATTGCGATGGAGACACTACTTCCAAGTCATGACAAAATTTAACTCGAGTCAAGTCAAGTCATCTAAAATTTTCCGATATCGATTCAATTTCAAGTCACCAAATACTTTCAGTTTTTGTCGTTTGATTTAATGTACGGATGCAGATATATTGTATATGGAATTACGCAAGTTGACTATTAGACCTATAGTTAAACATTTCAAACTTGGTTTTATGTTAGTTCTAAGATATAAAGACGGTATGTGTCACCAGGGCTGTGGAGTCGGTAAATTTTACCACCGACTCCAACTACGACTCGATCCTTACATTTTCATTATACCGACTCCAACTCCGACTCCACACATTTTGAATATACCGACTCCGACTCCTGAGTCTTTAAACGTACCGACTCCGACTTAAGACTCAAACAGTATTACCAGTTTACTTTGAAAATTAGATGCCACAGTGACGTTTAAATGGCTATCATATAACCATTAAACATATGCCAACATATGATTAACGACGGCATGCAAAATTGTTTCATTGTGGCACAGCTCGAATTATTCACTCTGCAATTATCATGAAAGAATGCCTTTCTAAATATCCTTCCCTTTTCCATATTTCATAAGTTTTTATAACATGGTCTCTCTAATGTCATTGAATCATTCAAACATGACATATATCCAATCCTGTATAATGAAATGTAAATAAAACAATCGAAGTGTAGCTGTTGTGTATGAGTCAGCAACTAATAATGTTACTTAGCCTACCAATTTTCTCATTACACGCTATACTGATTACAAGCACACACACTCTAATAAACATTGGTCAGAAACGAAATTCAGGAAGTAGTGAAATAGCATACGCCCATGCAGTCCTCTTCCTTGAATACTTGAGAATTTGCCAATCATTTGTTGGACCCAAGCAGCTAAGCTACACTACAAATATTTTTAATTTTGGTCAATTGGGATGCAGCGTTTGGTTATATTTCCATCAATTTTACAAAACCAGACGATCGATGTATTTACTCTGTCACAGTATCATGGTATAATTCCGAAAATTGCCATCAATTTGTGACTGCATCGTCTATGCATATATTGCGATTTTCTTCCTCTATGCAACTGACTTGTTATTTGCAAATAATGTCCAATTTTATGTGATTGATGGTACATTAAAATCCTATTTTAGTTATTATTAGTAATTTAACCTTTGACAGCAATTTTTTCATAACAAAGAAGTTGGAGTCGGAGTCAGGGTCATTTTCGAAATCAGAAACCCATCTGGCCCACGCGATGTAAGTGGGAGGCATGCACACTGCACACTGAATGAACGTAAAAGAAGATAATATAAATTATAAAAGGACAGGTCGACATGCTGAATAGCTACTACGTTTATTGACTGAAACGTTGTATGGAGGCTGTAGGCAGGGCTGGACTCATATGCGTACAGAAATAATATATAAGTTCCTCGTACAACCGAATTTGTGTATTGCAACGAATGATATATTCATGTTCGCGATTCATTCACTCCGAAGCTTTTCGACTGACTCTCAATAAATTGCGAATATATGTATTGTTCCTTAGAAATAATATATGATCGTGCAGGAGAAATTTGTTACCCGGAAATTTCGGCGAAGGGCCAGGGGGGGGGGGCGAAAATGGTAGAACGCTGAGTTAGATATATTTAATTACCCGGTAACCGGCACAAAATACGTGTGAAAAAGGGGTTATTCTGAAAGAAAAGGTCAACTCACCACATACTATCCTCAGGTACCGGGATTTTCAGGTGTCGTCGCGAACTTTGACCTCTTTACAGTCATTTTATCGGCGATCTGTTCAGCTGTATTAATTTCCCGTTTATATGAGCTCCTTCTCGGGTCCGAAAATATAGGGGCGATAAATATTTATCGAGCTTGGTGAGGTGCCGATGAGCCGAAAAAGGTTGGGAACCACTGCCCTAGAACTTGAGTGGGCCGTGCTGCTAGTTGACAGAACAAAATCAAAACAAGAATCTTCGGTCTGGTGTAAATGACCAAAGTTGTGGAAACACCATGAATAACAAAAAACTTTTCAAACAACAAACATTCAACTGAATGCTGGATATTTGAGCATTTGGGTTCTATGCACCCGCACCCCTGTCACCAAAATCCAAGCAGACCTTTGGCGAGGATTCGTATTAACTACCGGTAGAGCGCATGTACATCGTTTTACCAGTCTCATTATGGTGTTCGTAAATCCCGCATAGAACCCAAGATATGTTATCCAGGCATGTGTGACACACAACTGTACAACAATCAGCAGCGCAGAGCCTCAGCTAGTTGCACACAGACACTACTTATTGTACAAATGTATACAATACATACCAGTTATGATGTAAAGTCACTACGACAGCGGTTCAGCTACTCCAAGTCGCACAGACTTCCTCCTATCGTTTATTATATCGCAATTTTGATACAACTCAACTGAATGACATGCCGAAGTTGTCTTATGTATCTGCCATTGGAGTATCCCATGTCGCAAACGTAATTGAAAACTTATAAATATATGACTGGCATTGACGATACGTGCTCGTTTTAATTCGATGGAGAGGTTCGGAATGCTCTGAGAAGTAGATTATTGGATAACTTGAAAAACTGAGCTCCGAGTCACGAGTATTTCAATATTTCTCTTAAGCCGAGTCAAGTTATCCACATACCATGAACCGAGCCGTTCAGTGTTCACACCCATCCGCACATCAAGTAAACACACAAGACCATTGATGTAGTGCATGATTTAATCTCAACAAGGTGGCCAGAGCCAAATTACTTCAAACAGAAATATATATGTCTCAACATTATGTGGGTGCAAATCTGTTTAAATACGGCTTCCCAATTCACCACATCAAAAATAACAGCCTCAGAATTAGTAGCCTGCCAAGTGCCAGGCCACGCGCGGCTTAAGTTACAGTAAAACGCAATTCGATTATCACTTGAAACTTGAATATATCAGCCTCGATACTAAAAAATTAGCTGTTGCGAAAAAAATACATAAAACGTACTGGAGTGGTATATCGACATGGACAGGCAATACATTGCGCTATCGAATGCACATTTATAAGTACGGATGAAAGTGCAGGAACCCCTTCTACAATGAAAGGTGTCATAATCTTTATTTTCGATGCAATGTAATCACCAAGATTTACCGGGGTAGAGATGAAAAATCTCTCGTAAAAGCAACGCAACATTCGCTTCTTCAATGCAAACCGCATACAAATAAATCGAATAATCTCATGAACGACGACGATTGGCAATAAAAGGAAGAAATGTCAAAAACCGCGAATAGGTACCCGCGAAATACACACATTACACGCTGTCTGGAAGGAACGAAGGAATGCTATGACTTTGTACGCGAACGGTGCTACCAAGGCACAAACGCAAAAAAAGACAACACTTCGATGTAACACAACAATTAGATATATACGAGCTAACACAGCAGAGCAAGGAATTCGACGGGAGTTCGAGACATGGAATATTACTAAATACATGCTACCATACGAGCAATAGTTAAACCCACGAGACTGCGGCAATCAAGGCAGTATANTTCGTCTTCATCTCAGAGTGCCTTCCGCGCCGACAGAAAGTGGCGAATCGGATCCGCGCGATCGTTTAGCTACTGTCGGTAGACATTCCGAGATTCAACTTTCTCATTCTCGATGTGGCAGTGGCTACGTGGAAGGCTTGCTGAAAATCAGGCATCGATAAAGCGCTTCGTCCCGCCAAACAAGAAAGCTTGAGTTTCAATCGAGCGGGCCAAGCGTGCTATAGCATGTCCGAAGCGATTTGGGCCATAAAGAAGAGTGTGGAGCGATGCCATAAAGCAGAGTGTCAATTATACTTCAACTTCTTAACAGCTTCTTGGAGGCACAGAACTTCAATATACAATTTAGTAGTATATTGATATTGAATTGAACCCGAATATTTTCGGCTGACACTCGTCGGGGGTAATCGTCAGCAACTAGTATAGTATAGAAAAGAACATCGTATATCCACAAACTTCTGAAAGTTCACTCTGCTCGTTTCCAGCGCTCAATTCGGTTTTGCCTGAGCGCGGAGAATTTCAATCCAAACCACTGACTAAGTTTCTTTTACGTTCCGGAAACTAGTCTTCCAACAGATTTGCATCATATTTATGAGTTGACAATCGTACCGGTGTCGGTCCGCCCAAGATATTTAAAAGGTATTCTCAATTTCAAAACGTATGGGGCTTGTCCATTAGTTAACACAGCAAATTTTAACCAGTTTTAGAAAATTAGAACGTACTTCAGAACCCTTTTTGACGTGATATAGAGTTCCCGGTGTACCTTCGACTCATGTTACGTCGCGACGCTGCAACTGTTGCACCGAACTGATTAAAAGTTGCCTACAACTGGTACAAGGCAGGTGATAGGTGAAGGCTGGGAGGCTTTTTCATACCAAAATCCGACAGAATAATATAGAAACAAAACTAAGCAAACAACAAAGTCAAATTAGAATTGGTGGTTTTAAAAGGACTTTGCCTTGTAGAAACTTAACTACGCACAAGAGGTACGATATAAAAAAAAAAAGACCGTCGGCAAATTTCGCACTATTTTTAGTTTCACTTTTTTGTTTTGATCTGCAAACTTTAGTCGTAACTACATTCAGGGCTGATTTTGATGACTGAAAGTTCAAGTTGAAAAGGTCGCGATTTAGACAACACCTCAAGCAGAGCGCGTTTCCGTGATTATTAAATTTGTAGAGCAACGCCAGTCGCTGCGCCGCGTGTCAGGACCAGCTGTGTTGAAAATTGTAATTGACAGGCGACGAACGGGCGTGCTAGCAAGATTCGCAACCTAATTTTCGCCATTGCAGACGGGTTGCGCGCGAATTAGCGAGGACTGCGAAAACGTTCTTTGATCAATAACACGCTATAATTAATGTTACGGCGTTGAATCCGAAATCGGTGACGAATCTCAACGGTGTCCTGCTACGAATGCTCGGTAAATACAGGTTTTTCAAATCGTGTTTGAAAGCCTGAATACAAGGGATGCTAAAATCTTTTGTTCGTGCTCTGCAGTCTTACAAGTAACATTGCCCGATAATAGCCAGTGTTAAAATGCACCACACGCACGACGCATTTAGCGGCATTGACAACGCAAAGGTAGCCAAAATTGGTTTCACGATTCAACTGGCGCTTCTTCCTCGAACAGCTTGATTGCCCATTATTACAACTGCAAACACGATTGAAATATTCTGTCCCGCTAAACATGGTTCGGATAATTAGATATCGTAATTTAGAGAGTACCCAAACCGCAAAACGACGAGTGCTCAATGCTCACCGTCATATACGCTGCATAAATTCGACCAGATACAGCGAGTAATCGTCGATTACAGCACGAGAGTGTACGGTAATTAAAACGGACTTGGACACAATCGCGAAGGGGAACAATCGTCCTGCTGTATCCGCGACGTTTGCATATTTATCCATATTTCATGTGTCAAATTTCAAAGAGGATGGCATGTCTCTCTTAAACAACCCCCTGCTGGTTGTGCCACCGAGAATTGACATTCCAGTTTTGAAAAAGCTACTTCATTTTGACGGGTAGCGTAAACTGCATCAACCCTATAACACCCAAGGCTCCCAGTGGTCAGCTTGTTATTAGGGTTCAATTTATACGACTCTACCTCAACCTAAAATATGGGTCAGCACATCTCAACCGAGCTCCATACTCAAAGTTAAAATACCAACCTTCCATTTAGTACGGGCAAAATTCTTTTTCATGTTGGTAGTAACATGTTCGCGGATATCCTTGGTGCTCGCCGCACCGCCAGAAATCCTGAAAGAAAATTGAAAGTTTTCTTTTTGATTTACGCAACGATTAGAGAGTGCTCAAGCTCATGCTTCACGCGACCGAAGATCAAAAATTTTCTTCCGCGCNTACAGCGTTAGTCGGATATGCCTTCACTAGAATCATCCTAACATTAGGAATTCATATATAAGGCAAGGTGCGATGAGTGTGGGTAATTTCGGTCAATTATTCGTGGTTCGTACANCCGAGTGACTGGTCGGGATAATAACGGTTACAATATCTTCCAGCATTTCCGTAATCACGAGATCAGGCAATGAGTGAACANGTGTCAAGAACAGNAAAGCGGAATTATCACAGCTGCATGAGCGCCNACATTTCCGGCAGGTTCGCTACGAACTGTTTGATATGACGGGGCTGTGAGGTGAATGCCGTGGTTTTGCTTTTTCCTACTTGTCAGCAATCTTTAAAATGGCATTCATGTACTTCTGGCTCCCTGTATTCATACAAGCCCTTCAGAGGCTGCGGGGCTCTACTACGTATCTATNACCACCAACAATCACGAGCACGATGTGGGCTGAGAAGGAACACTATTCTGTACTGAACNAGCGGCCAAAAAGCTAAAGAGTGAAGNCCAATCAAAAATCTGGGATCTCAATGAAAGTGCTGATTGTTTTCACTTTGCAAATANAAACGCATTAACATTTACAATTAATGTCACAGACAGACAAGCCCCGCCGAGTTCAAATGTCCGCCAAGCAGTGAACTGCCGTGGTCAACTACGCGTGGACCTNGAGGATTGCTTCATCAATGAAATGAAATACTTACCACGGGTCTTCCATTGCTTGCTGACATGTATATCTCCTTCCCGGTTCTTTCTCCATCAATTTCCTGATGAAGCTCTTGGCTATAACACAGAATAGACAAATCCGACTTTAATANGGCAAAGATATAACATTACTAGGCGCCAACNCGGGANACTTCGGGCGGATATAATAAAGTTAGCTGATCCGGGATTATGCTAATCATGTGATCTAAGACTGTTATTCGGGACGCATTTTAGGCGGAGATAGTAAAGTTAGCTGATNCGGTAGAATGATAATCACGTGTTTAAATACTGATACTCGCGACGACTAAAGTTGGAAAAGGTTACGCGCCATGGTTAGTCAAGGTGTCCCGTGTTTTTNATCAAGTGGNGATAACTGTTACATCATAATGCAAAAACGCGCTACAGGCNGTCCGTTGTCAATTTGTTGAATGAAACAGCAGCCTGCTGATAACGAACGATACTTTCACTGCAATAGCTAGAATTATCATCATCGCGAAATGAAAGTAGTGTCCAATTCGTACGGTACAGCTAAGAAACGGATTATAGAATATTGATATCGCTCGGCAATGGCGGGTACATAATTCGTTGATTGTTTAGTGAAGGCATTAGCGAGGAGACAAGTCGGCACAGTCANTATCGGAAATATTTGTACGTAGGAATGGTATATAGTGTACGCAATTTTTATAGATAACTAGTTATCTATAGTTTGTTCTGGTCTGTTAAGTCACGAGATTAACACTAACTTTATGCGCTGCGATCAACCGGTTTCCTTAATNCCGAGTTGATAAATCCTGACGAACGCNATAATCGACTTTATTGCTAATCCCNCTTTATTATCTCCGCCCCAAAAGGCGCTTACATGGGCTACTGAAACACTGGACATTGTACAATGTACTGCGATTATTCCAAGAACCTGATAACAATCTGGAATCGGATTCCGGGAAACCCTGACATCATTTATGCGCCGTTNACCTTGGGTTTGTACCGCAAAGTATAGCGCGAATGCATATCATCAATACNTCGCAATCGAGATGGGAGGCTTCCAAGAATATACGTGCGCCATCGGATTAATAGGCCACCCTTNGGGACACGAAATAATGGCANGTCATAATAATCCTGGGATTAGGATTTGCAAAATCGNGACTCTTGAAATTCGAGAAGGTATTTGAAACGCATTTCGTATCTTCCCGGACGTCCGGCAAATGCACAAAATGCCGATCTCTACTCAACCGTGTAATTACATTGTAATGAGCGGGTGTAAAGTGTACCGTATGCTGATTCTTCAAAGGTTGTCGCCGAGTCACTATAAACGCTATGCAGCTCTGTACTGCGACCCGCACGGCTATTTCTAATGCCTAAAAGCTTTCAGGCTCACAATGATATATCTGCTACTAACTCTCGAGAGATTTTATCCAAAACACGGAGGCAAGTCCTAATACACGGCCCNATTACACGGATTGTCAATATGCCACGAACTCAATGAATAATGCACGCAATAGGCGGTGGCTACATGGACACTGGACAGTCGTAGCNCGAAACATCTGGACAGTGTACTTGCGTCTTGCGAGAAGGTCATTTGATGCAGCAAAACCGTTGCAAATGAACGATTCCAGTCCATTAAAAAGCAGTATAGTATGGAGGAAGACCACTTCAAGCGAAAGTTTAACGTATGGCTATTAACATAGGTTAAAACAAATCACGCAATCTCTAAGCCAAATCGAATAGTGTGCGTTGGTACAGTGTACGTACACCTTAACATTGATAGCAATCAAGGGATGATGCGAAAGATTGTACATTACCTGGAATACGAAAAACTACGTGTTGGTATATAGGGCAGGGGTGGGCAAACTGACGGCAACACCGTTCTGTGCGGCCCGCGAGAGTCTAAAGAAACTCATTGAAAATATTGATAATATGCGTACTAAGAATCGAAATAATGCAGGGACTTGTTTGCGCGATTTCCATCCAATTCATTATTATTGCTCTATAGTTGTCTCTCAACCACAATCGTAACCTTCCATGTCATTAAACTATTCGTTAGGTTTGCTAGCATCCTGGTTGCGTTTTGTGATATGACGATAAGGGGGGGGGGGGGGNNNNACCAGCGTAAATACTTCTTATATTTTTTTTTATGTTCAATTTCTGGCGCGACAGCCCGATCTCAAGGCCCACGCAGATTTAAAGGTTTCAACTGCTAAACATCACACAAATCCTAAAAGAGATTGGTATAATTCGGATAACGAGTGTGATTTCAGATTGGCCAGTCCAGTTGAATTATTTCAGTGATGTGCTTATTAAAAACGATTCGCGCGTGTCTTAGGTAGATTCGTTCTCTGTATGGGTAGAATTAGGGTATTTATATTTTATCTACACATAGTAGAAGCGTGTTTGAAGCTAACATGGCTATGATGCTGTCAGCATTGTGTGTCCTGGAACTGAACCTAAGTGGAATTAGTAAATCTATGAACAGATAGCTTTGCACAGACATAAATTTCAATCTTGATCTAAGAATCGGGAAAACCGACTTTCATCTCTATAACTTTGACAAATTAGTTACTGGGGTCGACCAGTCCAAGAAATCTCGCCGCTGTTTCTGACGCGTGTACGACATAGTCAAAGCAATGTTTGTTTTTGTTTTAAATAAGCATATATATTATCTCCATGTCCTCACTATATATTCAAATACCAATATTGCGTTTCGGTTTATAATCTCAATTTTATATAGTGCAGCCCGTGAATGTATTCATATGTTGAATGCGGCCCGCGAGCTCAAAAGTTTGCCCACCCCTGGTAGAGGGGCATTAATTGCAACATGTTGCATAGAATGCACACGGACACGGCGCGGAAAAAGGGCATTTAGATCTACCTGCGTCTGATATATCGTCCCAATACGGCGATTCAAATTCGTATTCCGCTTTCTTGATTTGTTCGAAAAGCTCGGGGTCATTCTCTGCATAGAACGGTGGATATCCGCAAAGTCTGAAAACACGTCATCTCATAATCATAAAGACCTACTTCCTGCCAGGAAATATGTAAATCATCGGATTTTCGACCTCGTTAACGTGGCACAGCCGACAACTCCTCGGCAAGCTTTGCCAGTTACAATTCACTTGAAAAAAACAAGCGTGCCATTCAAAGATATCCCATCGCAACAGATCAACATTTGATGTAATGTAGCACAAACAGTGCCATCCACAAGTCATAAGCATATTCATTCACAGCCGGGGGAAAGCGTCAGCTGTTCAACAACGTCACGCCAGGTAGTGCTAGGGAAGTACCAGTACTTTGGTTATAGGTTATGGAACACGTGCCGATAAGTCACAATGAAACATTGCGAGAAAAGTATGTCACATGAG
>ATSW01010408.1:0-26085 GCA_000444245.1 Botryllus schlosseri
CGGCTGATCTCATCTGTACCTTTACGTACCAATTTATCGCCTTACTACCGTAAGCATCGAATTTTGCGAGTTGATGAACTGTATCGCTTCGAAGTATCAAAAGTTGTTCACAAATATTTTTCCAATAGTCTCCCTCCTGTGTTTGATGACTTTTTCATACCTGCTAAACATGCCCATTCCCATTACACGAGATCTTCGTCTAAAGGAAACGTCTACTTACCCCAACCCAATAGCAACCTAACTAAGAGATCTATCGACTACTCGGGACCTATCATCTGGAATGCATTACCATCACATATCCGTGAATTGCCTTATAATAGATTCAAAAAAGCCCTACTTGATCGCCTCTTGTCGTTACACTAACACTGTTGCCCTACCTCGCCCAGACATTGCTTCATTGATCATTTGCTACCATTGTTTAATTTTTTTTTTATATTTTCCTTTCCTAACTAAACATTTTTTCACAGCCAGACTGTTCTGAGTCAAGTGTACCTGTTTGATGCTGGTGTGATCAGACTAGATGACCTTCACGGTCTTATCGATCATTCCTATCTAATACCGAATACTGTGCACGCATATTTTCTGTACCACCATCACTGCCGTTTGTTATGTATTTTGGTTCGATGAAAATAAAGACTCTCTCTCTCTCTCACGATTTTTGTTTCCGGGTTCTAATTGATATTTCCTGATCACTCTCACCTAGAAACTTTCAAAAATCGATATAGTTCAATCCACACTTTGGTTTTGTGGTTAGGGGAGTGATTTTTTGAATTTGTTAGTATGTGCAATATTGTGCATGGTTATACTGATTTACCCTATAGGAAATTGATATTTACCATACTGTATTTGATCGCTGGTACATGGTACATGGGAATTTGCACATAACTGTATTAATTGTATCCGAATCAATGTTAAATGCAAAACTAAATAAATATTTCAGGCTAAAACAGTTCAAGTATANAATGATTGAAAATGGGATGTTTTTCGGGATTTTCTTTTGTACTCTACATCTCTNCTTTCCCGCATTAGGNCCCAGANGCGGACCGGNGGTTGAGAACCACTGCTCTAAGCCATCTCTACGAGAGACAGGAGCCAACGCATGCTAGGCCCGAGAAGTGATAGTTCGGCCAGCCATGATATCTATCGTACCAGGCCTACTTCAGATCCGATTGTGTAATGTGTATAGGCCAGCGATAATATCGTGCGCTCCAAGCCAATTCAGGTTCAGACGCGATTGTGCAGTAGGGCTCTTCAAAAATGACTTTTTTTCTCAAATCGTATTGGCTACTTGATAAAATTGTTAGGTTACCTAATTTAAGCCTACACACAAAATTTGGTTCAATTCCACCCAGTAACCGCTTCGCTACAGGAGAAGAAAGTTTCTATTTATTATATAAAAATAAATAACAAAAAGCTGGAAAATTTTCAGTCCACCCCATGAAAGTGTTAGGCTGTCTATAGAAACGATGCTCACCAAATTTGGTTCAATTCCGACCAGTGGAAGCGGAGTAATTGCCGTCGAAAAATTTGAATTTGAATAAAATAGTATTTACGGTGACCGACTATTTGTTTATTTATTATAGTTGTGCTCACCGTAAATACTATTTTATTCAAATCCAAATTTTTCGACGGCAATAACTCCGCTTCCACTGGTCGGAATTGAACCAAATTTGGTGAGCATCGTTTCTATAGACAGCCTAACACTTTCATGGGGTGAACAGAAAAATTTCAAATTTTTTGTTATTTATTTTTATATCATAAATGGAAACTTACTTCTCCTGTAGCAAAGCGGTTACTGGCTGGAATTGAACCAAATTTTGTGTGTAGGCTTAAATTAGGTAACCTAACAATTTTATCAAGTAGCCAGTACGATTTGAGAAAAAAAGTCATTTTTGAAGAGCCCTATTGTGCAGGCCAGCGATGGTATAGTGTGCACCTGCACACTGCACAGGGCTTATTGCAGATTCTTCAAGCCAGCGGAATTAGGTTTGTTGAAGACGCGATAAATCAGGCCAGCGACGATTGCCGGGCGCGCGGCAACCAATGGCCTAATTTCGCGATCATGTCAGCGGCAGATCGCGTCGCGTTGCATTCTGCGTGCACAGACGAACCTCGCTAATTGGCCGCGCGCAACACTGATAATTTGGGCAATTTTTTACAACCTGCATCTTGTTTGTATCGTAGATTTTGCACTGTCGGGGAGCTTATCCTTTGACATTTCAGTTCACAGCTTGTAGCCTACTTTATAGGCCTACCGTTGTAGACGGCCCATTGTCTGCTCATTGTGAATCATAAACATTCGAATAAAACAGTGTTTCTTAACCGTATCGCCAGCGCCACCCAAGGGGCAATTTGGATTTTGAAGGGGGCGGTAACGCTCAGGGGGCGATATGGGGGAGCTGGGCTCAAGGGGTCGGTATGGGGGGGGGCACTGAGGAAACATGGTGTGCCATTAGAGGGTGCAGTTGCGACATATGATTATATAGTAGAACCATAGTGTCCTATATGGTGTCGACACAAGCAAATCTCACGGCTCAGTGAAATTGTATCACGTCACAATTTCCATTTGGCTACAGGCAATTTGACTCTCTCGTTTCGCCAGACAGCATTGTTGCGTCCCAATGCCAATCTCCATAACAATGAAAAATTCGAGGCTGATTGTGGGAGTTCCAGGGCCACGAGCGGAATAAAATTTATATTTTCGTAATCAGTGCAGAGTCAGCTTTCGATTGATACCCGATTCATCAAATTTAATGCTCGGCAAGCCGGTCAAAAATCACCGTCAAATTGCCTGTAGCCAAATGGAAACTGTGACGTGATACAATTTCATTGAACCGTGCGATTTGCTTGTGTCGACACCATATAGGACACTATGGTACTACGCTGGTCAACTTCTTTTATGGTTCTCACAGTCTTAGTTGAAAATGACTTAATTTTCCCACGGGGACATCGGATGAAGTACCTTTGATCTGTATTCTGGTGCAAACTGATTACCACTGCTCCCTCAGTCCAGGATAATAAGAGGATAATATATTTTTTCATCTGAAGTCACACACAATGCAATAAGACACAATGCGATGTGATGAACAGATAGGAGGATGTCGAACGACACGCATGCAGTTGCGATCCTTTTAATCCAACATCCACCTCGGCCTAGAGTGCCCAATGTCACAGTTCTTTACGATCTTGATCTTGTTGAGGCCGCGGCCCTTTTATACTGGTTCTTTCCATTCCTTGTGAGTGCTTTTTTTTGTTGGGTCTTTTACTGGGCTTTTTTATCACCGTAAGAACGGCAACGGCGGGGGGAGAGGAGCCCAGGTAAACCTCCGACGGGAATCCAATTAGGTCCGCCAGATTGGTGGGCGCTTATCGTTACCACTACGCTATCTCCCCCGTCCATTCGACAACTTCCTATCTTTTCATTGTATCGCAGTGTTGTAGTCTTTTGAAATGGTGAAATTGTTAATAGAAGTTCTATTATGGAACTGACACTGTGGTCCGGTGTCAACATATTACGATGTCATGACCATTAAAAGTTTACTACATTTTAGAAATACAAAACATATAAAGTACAAAACGACATGGAATAAAGTAAAATTGTGCCGTAACTCATTACTAGACGTTGAAGAATTACATTACTTGATAAAATGAAATTTCTTGACCAAATTTTCAGCAAAATATAAGCTCCAACAAAGTCCAGGAAAAGATAACTTGAGAAAACTACGTGATGCGCCTGATCCGCAGTCCGCCGTTTATATTGCAAATTTTATGATAGTCCGCCGGTCCGCAGTTCCGCTCCGTCCGCCGTTTAGTATTACATGTTCCGCTGTTCCGCGGTCTGCCGTTTAGTATTGAGCCATTTTGTTATGGTCCGCCCGGTCCGCTGTTTAGTATTACATGTTCCGCTGTTCCGCTGTCCGCCGTTTAGTATTGAGCTATTTTGTTATGGTCCGCTCGGTCCGCAGTTCCGCTTGGTCCGCCGTTTAGTATCGCAAGTTCCGCAGTCCGCTCGTTCCGCCGTTTTGAGTTGCCCTAGGAAATCTTGTTTTCACACGACCATGGGCAACAGAGATGAGCGGATTTGAAATTTCTATGTCCTAATCCAATCCAAATCCAAACCTTTAAATCCAAATCCTAATCCATAACTTTTTCATATTCAAGTCCATGTCCACTCCTAATCCGATTCCAACTGGAAATTCAGAAAAAATACTAATTTATGCAATGGAGAGATTCGAAATTTTTTTTCACAACCAACGATTCACTTGATTCAAGATAACTTAGTAGCCATAAGTACATTAATAACTGATCTAAATAAAGTTTGTCGCCATTCGCCACACGACATTTCAATCTCCCAGAAAATAGTTAAATCAATCCAAATCCTAATCCGTTCTGAAAAAAATGTCTAATCCAAATCCAATCCAAATCCGACAAAATTTCACAAATCCTGTTTTTTCAAAACCTAATCCTAATCCATGCTCATCTCTGATGGGCAATGGGCATCTCTAAAAGGCGGAATAGCAGAGTCAACGGAGTCAGCGGAGGAGGCGGAGAACGGACCCTAATACGCGGAAACAACGAAGACAGCGGAGAGCTCAAAATGCCGACCAGTGGTTTTCGACCATTTTTTATACACGCCCCCCTTTATGATAGTGAAAATTTCACATATCACAAAATCCATCCGGGATGCTAGTAACCCCAACAGATTGTTTGATGGCATGGAAGGTTATGACTGTTGATGGAAGAATTCAAAAATATGAAATTCGGTGTGTATATATAGAGAAACAAGCGTGAATTGGAGGTAAATCGCGCAGAGTGCAAATTTTTTTTCAGTCGACCGCTTCTTCGCGACCCCCTTCAGATGCTTTCACGCCCGCCAGGTTGAGAACCACTGCTATAGACGGACATCGGAAGAAGTGGAGAGCGTAACTTTCGGTCAGTGACCTTTATAGACACGATCGAGCATACGCTGTATAGCATAAGCAACTTTAAAACGTGGAAACAGCGGAAAATATAAAGTTTAAAGCTAAATAAGAATTAGGAGGCGAACATAATAAGCTGAGACCTGAGACTGTAATCTACATAAGTGAATAGCGAAGATTAGCGGAAAAGTCAATTCTCGATGGTCATATCAATGGTCATTCTTGCACACATAATTTGACAACCTAATGACAATGTCAATAAAATTTGAAGATGAAAGGAGAACGAAAAACGAAGACCCTCTGCAGCGCTGATGAATAATGTCCTCAATCGGAACGACACTGACATCAGGACATTCTCGAAAGCAGCACTTTTACGGGAAATTTATATATATACAGCAATTTACAACGTCGCTAAATCTCAGATGATATGAAACGCTTCAAAAAGATGTTATCTTGGTAGTGGGTAGAGCTGGTCATGATGGTTATCATTCCTGCGGCGCCAGACCCGGCGGAGATCAACTATTTTGATGCAAAGGTCCAGAGGTGGTCAAAGTAGTCAAGAAAGCTACTCAAGTAGAAGTAGAAGTAGCGACGAAAAAAATCTACTCAAGTACGTGTAGAAGTACTTCTTCCATAAGCCACCTAAAACTACTTGAAGTGGAAGTAGAATTGACTGACTTTAAATCTACTCAAGTAAGTAAGTAGTTTTGAAAACAGTCTTAATTCGTTCTCATGGACTGTCAAATGCTGCAAATTGAGCTATGCAAAAGGTGCAGAGAGCTTGATTGATGCATCCCAGGAGGAATCAATTCTCGACAGAATAATGCATTCCGTCGCATCATGGGATGCTGCAAATTATGGTTTTATGAAAATACGACACTATAACCCTTTGTTTACTAGAAAACCCCGTTTTAGAGAATATCATGGCATGGCCCCCTAACCGGCACCCCATATTATAAGGCCTCAAGTTTAGGCCAAGAGCAATAAGAAGAAGTTGTATCGGATACATTTTCAACACTTTGCGCGATTTGTACACGTTAATAACAAATACTGTAGATCGTAAAAGTAATATTTAGTGTAGCTTCATTTGCGAAAAATAGAGGTATGTTCTGCATACAAAAGAACTCAAAGTAGGATACTCGGAATTGAAATACAAATAGGCTACCACTTCTAAAAAGCGGAATATATATTTCATGTCTTTTGTCCATAAAGCTTCAAAGATGATCTGCTAAAACAGATGTAACGTTAAAAAAGTCGGATTTTCCCGATTAGCAGGACACGTAATGGGCTGCTAGATTACGAAATGATAGGTATAATTGCTAGATTGCGAAACGGTAGTTTCAAACGTTCTGCTGGGCCATATTTACTGTGATGAAATATTTGATATGGACGACAATGCGGTGTGAGCAGAACCATGCAATTCGGTATACCTAAATTATATTCACTGATACTTTCGTGAAGACATATTTGTCGCTCCATAACTGCTGTGCTGTGTACTGCGCAACAAAATTTCTGGGCTTTACCTGACTTTTATGAATATTAAATGTTGGTACTCCGTGAAAACAGCCCCGAAATTCCTCAGGTTATCTTTCGTATTCGGGTATTAAACTACTTCTACTTGACAAACTGAAAATAGCGAAAAATAAGTAAGTAGATCACAAAATATTACGAAGTAGAAGTAGAGAAAATCAGATCAGATTCTGGCCGCTACAATCCATCCAGAAAAAAATCTCAAATCCTAATCCGCCAAAATTCAACAAATCCGGTTTTCCTAATCCTAATCCATGCTCATCTCTGCTATAGATAACCAACCCACAGTAGGTGAGCTACTCGCACATCACCTATACTGGTAGGTATTAAACCGTAGTGTCCTCCTATGTGGAGTGTGTACAAATCCAAATCAATCAATCGACAGATTATATTTTCATCTGCCCAAGACACAGACGATGTACAAGATACACAATGCGATGCAATGAACAAATAGGGGGATGCCGAAGGACCAACCAGTTGGGGTCTCTTGAACTGGCCTTGACCTATAGTGCCCGATTTCACAGTCTTCTACGTTGGTTCTTTTTAGAAGCTATTTGTTGCTCTTTTTCTTTCGTTATCGGATATTTTTTCTGGGCTTTTTTTGTCGCCGTAAGGCAATACGACACGCGGGGGACGGGGAGCCGAGAATAACCTCAGACGGCGGGAATCGAACCCGTAATATAATCTTGGATGGTGCCGACGCTCACCACTACGCTATCTCCCCCGATATAGCGACCCACTGCGACCCACGCGGAAATGTTCTATAATTCAGATTGAATCGGTCAATAACATCGGAAATTGCATTAATATTGTGGGAGATAGCGTAGCGGTGAACGTCGACGCGATCCAAGCCGATGATTCCCGCCGTCGGAGGTTATTCCAGTCTCCTCGTCCCCCGTGTCGTTGTTCTGACGGCGATAAAAAATACGCCACGACGCACCAAGACATATAATGTTTTAGGCCATGTATGCGACTCCAAGAAGTGTGACAGAACTGAAAAATTCGATGTTCAATTGTCCATAGTTGCCTAATTGGATGGCGCTGGTTGCATTCGAAACAAACGTTTTTTTTCAAATACTTTGTTTAAAACATGTTTTAAACGGTGTTTTATACAAATGCCCTTTTCAAAAAAATGTCTGTGTTTTTCAAACGTTGTCTAATTATGCAGGCAGTATGAGTCTTCGGACGATTTGCACCCAAAATAATCGACGTATACGATGTGAGGTGGCTGGAACCCTCGAAATCGTCGTCGGTTCAACAGTTTTTGCACGTAGATATAGATCATTGGCAGGCTACTGAATGGTTGTTCTGATGATGATGACCGCCGACCGTAAAAATGCTGCATAACGATGTATAGTCCTGGATAAAGATATTTTTGATCTGTTTACGACAGTGACCGGAAGCCCTTTTGGTCGAAGGAGCCATATTTACTCTACATTTTCAATTGTCAATGCCAATCCACTGTGACGTCACAATAAATATTCGTGACGACATGGATAAAAAAAACGTTTTAAACAAGGGCCTTGTTTTAAACATGTATGTTTTAAATTGATTTTTGTTTTAAAAGCAACCCTATAGCTGACGCCTAATGATCCTGCCCTGGCAATCTAAACCCTACAAGACAAATGCCATACCGCAGGGAAAAATTATTTGCCAGTGGAGAAATACCAATTTGAAATCGTGTGCGTCTTTTAGTTTAGTACGTTTGGGCGATTTCAATATCTTTTGACATATCAGACAGGAGGTAACGAAATAACACCATGTAACAAAGTCATACCAACGGGTCCGCCCGCCCCAAGATGTTTAGGCCTAATTATTATTTACGGACCCTACAGTTTCAAAGACACTCCCTCAGCTCAACTGGTAAATTTGATTACGTGAGCAGAGATGATAAAAAATTGATAGCAATATATATGCAATTCCCGATCATTTCGACCGATCCAATCATGAATTATTGAAAATTTTCGGGCTTTGCGTGTTTAGTTTAGGCGAAATATGCTGACCCACTAAAACAGTACATCAACTCTCGCTGGTCGCGGCAAAAACAAAGAACGTGATGGGGGTCTGGGGGCGAAGCGAAGCCCCCCAGAAGTTCGATCTATCACCCTATGGGGGCCCCAATATCAACATTTTAGGGGGGCTGACAAAGTGCTGTTTCGGTCCTGCCTGTGATGGAGAGGCCCATTTCAGATGAGCATGAGCATCTGTCAGCGGGTTTGTCGGAGAGTGTCGATCATAGTGTCGATCAGTATTATTTGAACCTACTAGTGCAGGGGTCACCCAACAGGCGACCCGCGAGGTCATATTTGTGGGCCTGTGACGGGATTTAGAGTTACGAAGCTATATTCTCCAGTGCCCAACATTGCTATTCCTCACTATAGCAGATACGGCTTCGGCGATGGTAATAGCATTCTATTGAGGAAGAGTTAGCTGGTATGAATCGGCAATAGGCATATTCCCTTGATATGCCATGGCCCAGATACTGCCAAGAACTCGACGCTTCGAAGACAACTTGCGGGGCCTCTCCGACTGAATCAAGCTTTACGAGAAGATAGTTTCCCAGCAAGTATAGCGTGTCTAGCCAACCTTAATATCAATGCGTTAGTCACAGAAAAGTGTTGTCAGGTAACGCACCAGTTGAAAATAGAAAGAAAGTGCTGATTATGATATTTTTTGTTGCATTATTTCTTTTGTGGTTACTATGTTCGTCGCCCATGATAGAGAGCATAGCGTTGTGTTGACGTAAACGTTGTGTTGACGTGGTGTGCGAGTGTGCGTCCTACTTTATCTCGATATTGAATTCGTATGCGGCTCGCTGCCTCTACGAAATTTGAAAAGCGACCCGAGACCTGTTTTCAGTTGGCGACCCCTGCCTTACTCGGCAGTAGCGTTTATGAGCTCAATCCTTTCTTGACCCATCATAGATATCGCCCGTTAAAGCGCTGCAGAAGTTAATTTGAGAATGGCCCCTCAACTTATAGAGTACACGATACACATTTATTATAGTTGTGATGACATCATTGATTCAGACACTGATTAATTTTTGCTAGTAAAGCACGATGATATATCTTCATGAGGAATGGGGTTGCTTCATATATGTCGCAGTGGCAATAGATGTTTTGAGAATTTCTTTAACTCATCACGAAGCCACACATCTTCGATAACAGCTAGCCTACTGCGCTACCTTAGAAATCAGAAAAGGAATGCCATCGGGCCAATTTTTTATCATCGCGGTTGTTAATTTATGGGCTCCTGCTTGGTAAATTTCGTGTTATCGCGGGTTATCTGTCTCAAAAATATGTCTCATTTGAGCTGGTACATCGCGCTGCCTTCCTGTGATTTTAGGTTTGTTTCGTGCTTACCGAACTGCATAAAGACAAATGAGTTCCATGATCGTATACGCAGAGCGACGAAAGCAAGAAAACGATCATAACAATGCTGTGCCTATATAGGAATGCTTGGAGGTCATGCGGTGATGGATTGCATAACGAGAGGACGGAACAAGTCGGCTTAGGAGCGAAAACGCAATGGAGTGAAATAGTTTAGTTATTATTTTGACTTGCGATTGATTTCCTATAATTCTGCAGGTAAAATGCACATTACGCGATGCTCAAATGGGTGCTGTGGTATAGCCTACCCTTGCCGTGTGCTCATCGGACTAATTACTGATAATTATGTTTGGCACTGCAATGACGCCGAGCTGTATGATTGCTCGTCTTTATCACCCTCATTTCGTCGATATCTATTTGATGATTAAGAATGGATATGTTGTCAATTTGACGTCGACTCATAACTATTAAGAATATCAATAATATTATGTACCGATGCTCGCCGTCATTGTTTGCCTTGCAATTGCAAGACTCCAGGGAAGTCAGTCAAGTGCAACTTTTTCAGGCAATGTTCAATTTGATATGTGTCCCGATCTTTTTGTAATAATGTAATTATGGTAACTAAATATTGATTGATATCCAGAATTCCGTACTGTCATTGAGATTACTTTTCGACTAGACGACGCGGTAACTGAGTAAAGAGGCGTGAAAAACATTCCACCGCGAAGACGATAGTTTTTTAACTGTTCGCAATTTGTCAATGATAAGACGTTTTATTATGATTTGGTTTGAATACTGTGATTCTTTATCAGGTTTAGTATTCATGTAACTTAAAGATTAATTTAGTATGGTGGTTTTTAGACATAATGCGCTTCTGTTCTGGACTGTGTCTATCGCCAGGATTAACTGTGGTGACGTTTGTTTTAGTATGAGGCAAGTATGGGTAAATCAAGAAAATTTCATGAAAGACCAGAAGTTCGTCGTTAAGTATATATATGACAAGAGAGATGATTTGCTTCGGTGATGTCACCTAAACAGATAACGAAATAAGTAACAGGTAGGCTACATCAGCATAATTGTATAAACGGCTATGGGGACTTGACGCCCATGCTCATATGGGCAACAATTACGATATAAATGCCATCCACCTGATCACGAAAGTGGATTTTATTCAATAGTTGAATTTCGCTAAAAAAAAGTTCGAAAAACGGCATATTATTGTCATATCATTACAGCTAAAGTTTATACCTAGCCTACACTTTTGTCTAAACATATTTCTATCGGCAGTGCAATATAGCAATTTATCAGCGACGAACCAACCCTATTACACTAGATACAGCATCAATCAAAATCTCATCGCAATCCAACGACGTATAAACACTGATTTATTGTTCGTACCTATTCGAAGAGGCCCTATGTAGCCATAGCCCGAGCCGGCTGGTAGTCATCACTAATCAGTTCACACTCAGTTAAAATCCAATATTTTATGCTCCGCAGGTGGAACCAGTCTCCGACATATTAACGGTAGACATCGCGTTTTGGGAAATCGGTCAGTCAGTCAGTGATTTTATTGAAATCCGACGAATTGTTGATGATATTCGTTAAACCAATTGTATCTTCTTCTAATAATTGCGCAATATGAGCATTGACAACTTTCTCAACAGCTGTACCAATAAATTTAATATTTTCATATGGGCAAATGACATGTCACAGGCTGATGTATGAGAGAGACNTTGTTGTGTCGTCAGTCAAGCGGAACATTAATAACAATCAAATGAGGTGTGTAAAAAGTACTCAAAAACAAACATACACACACAAGATGTCATAATTTTCTCTGAGGTGCCAAAGCGGTAATCGTTGGTACTCTGGTAGAAGTAAAAGGAACATCGTAAATTTCTATGCGCGTAAGTTCAAGAAGCGCTTTCCAAAAGACCTAGTTTTGCTCAAAAAATGAAAACTGTTAAGTAGAATTGGAAGTAGTCTAACAACATATTCAGGGATGATGTGAAACTCTGAAAGATTCTGGTTCGTATGAACGCAAACCTTTTTGAAAGGTTCTATGTGATCGCGAACGTGAACACGAACCTATGACGTCATGTGACGGGATAATGCTAATTCTTACCCTACATTTCCGTACCGTGCTATATTAATGTTCATGATACCTAACGGCCACATTATGCCACAATGCTGACAACTGTATCAACTGGAGCAATCAAATGCTATAATACTTACATAAAATCAATATTTTCCGTCGCTTTGCCAGAAATGGAATTTTAACTTACTATAACTTACGCCTTAACGGTCTAGACTCTAGAGCAGTGGTTCTCAACCTTTTTGGCTCCGCGGACCCCTTTTGGACCGTCACGGACGCCGCGGACCCCCTCAAGATTTCGTTCAAAGTTAGCTCAATTATCGTGCAACAGTCAACTGTCTTGTGCAAATAGTAAATAGTGATAAACAGTCATAAAATGACTTTTCTTGAAAATAACAGCACACTATATTTCGAAATTGGGTGGACTTTTATTATTTCGAAGGGAATTTTCCAGCTGTATTTATTGCCTTGAAAATCCGCGCCTTCGATGTGATATGAATGAGTGCCGAAAATCCATTTCCACAAAGATACATTGGTGGCGAATGTAATATTAACGCGTAACGCTTCCGACGACAGCTTTGGGTGTGAGTTTGAACATATCACGTCCAGCCAGTAGTCATTTCTATCTAACATCTCACATGGTAGTTATTTAGTAGTTTATAGGACAGGCGAAAATGGATTTCGTGGCGCAGTATTAATTCCTTCATCGGGACAGATTCGGAAAAAAAATCAGGTATTTCTATTTCAAACGACTGGTTACTAATTTGCTGAGACTGACAACTACAAATATGAAATGTTTGCCCGTTTGACCTTGCTATCTTCAACATTTAAGTTTTTCACAAACCCCGACGAAATATCTCTATACAGCAATGTTTGCATCAGCAGGCTATCGGCAATTTGACAAGTAAAATGAGTTTGCACAATGGGACATTTCATCTCAGACGACCATTTCAATGATGTGAATCCTAAAGTTTTAGCTATTATAAAGAAAAACAGGCTCATGCTTTTCCTAATTAAAAGATAAAATAAAAATTAGATTGTCAATCACTTTACAAATCTAGAGAGAGAGAGAGAGAGATTTATTTCTTCGTCAACTGGAATAAACAGAATGAGTATGCAAAAAATTACTCATAACAAAACAAAAAACACAGTAATAATAGCAACACATACACAGTAATAATAGCATGTAACTGGCTCTATAACGGTATAGACGGGTGCCGGCGATATGATCCTTACGATCTTCATGTCAAGCCGGAACCTAGGAGATTAGAAACAAGTATATAGAATAGATACATACACTCATGCTTACTAGTTATGGTGGTTTGTAAAAAATCAAAAATAAATCAACGAAAATAGAAAAACAACAACGAAGTACATAGTGGATGCCTTGATGCAATAGTACATGGGGAGTACATCCGATGGCGATTAGTACTTACTGAGAAGTAAGTCAAGGAACTCCGCCTTGAATGACGGAAAACTCATACTTTTAAGTCGCGGGGGCAATTTATTCCACACATCGATTCCAGCACGCTTCAAGGGAGGAAAAGCATTGTCGGAATTAGACATAAATAGGTTGGAAGAGCTCTTAGATCGAGTACCGTAGTTGTGTATATGCATGCAGTATTCAAAGTAGTTTACAAGTGAATTTGGAACTTCTTGTTTGTTAAACTTGTACATGAACTTTGCTAATTCAAAAATATATATGTCTTCAACTTTAAGAATGCGAAGTTTCTTATAATATGGAGATAAGCGATGATAGATGGTCAGTCCAGCAATGGCCCGAATGGCTTTATTCTGTAGTACTTGCAGTGCTTTCAAAATAGTTTGGGTTGCAGATCCCCACATAATAATACCATATTGCAAATGGCAGTGAACGATGGAGGCTTCGCGGACCCCCTGAAAATGCTTCACGGACCCCCAGGGGTCCGCGGACCCCCGGTTGAGAACCACTGCTCTAGAGGCTAAACCGAACAGTGTATTCTCAAGGCGTCAGACTGTTGCTACATTAGTATTGATCAGAGTAAAATACCTGTTTCTATACTTGCTTCAGATTACCTCAAATTAAGTTATACAGTATAGCCAACACCCCAATCGGGCTTGTTTGGTTAATATGATACATTAAACATATCAAAGCAAGATAGATCCCGTACGTCTGCTATATACTTTTTATATTAGACAACTATGCATTCTTTATAATAGCAATTTCATTGACTTGAATCCTTGATAAAATCATTGTTATTGCGGGTCAAGCTCAAAGCAGATAGTCACTAAATATTCACAAACGGAAAGCCGAAAATTTTGGGCAAATTTTTGTAACAAAGCGAATATTGAAAAGGCCAGTGGATGCTCGTTTAGTGCTGAATTTCTTTACTCACTGCCAGCACCATGCAGAGAGTCGTCAGAAGTTTAAATAGAAAGAATTTCGATCCAAGATGTTTTAATGACGTGAAAAATTGTAATAAAGTAATAAGCGGGGCCTATACGATATCGTAGTCCCGGAATAAGGTTCACAGTGCAGAACCTACCAAGGTTGTGGCGAGGTAGCGTAGTGGTATAATCCACTGCTGCAACGCCTATGGGTTGCGGCTTTGAGTCCGACCGAGGTCGACTCCTGAATTCTTACTCAAGTGTTGGCGGTTTATCTAGGCTCCTCCTGGCCATTTCATCCGCGTAAGCGGTGTCTTANAAAAGCCTAGAAGTGGGCCGTGCTACAAGTCGGCAGCTACAGAATTAAAATGAAGCACATTGGCCTGGTGTAAATNACCATAGCAGCCGAGAAACACCACGAATACCACAAACAAACNAAAAACAAAACAAACCTACCAATGTTGGTTTGCGAACGCGAACCTCCAAATTTCCAAGGTTCGCACACAGAACCACCCCTAATAATCACTGAAGTAAAAGTAGGAAAAACCTATTGGAGCACTCCGAAAAGGTAGAAGTACTTTATTACTAACCACCTTTGGTTTTTATCCATCAAACCAACCCCTCCGTTCGATGTTATTATAATAAACAGGCTCGATTGGGTGTATCTGTGACGCAAGACCANTGGCAGCGAGCAAAATGCGATATGAAGTAATATAAATTGTAAACAGTAACGACAAGAATTTTTTGAATTGTTGACTATATTCTGAGGTAAACCAAAATCCTTCATANGATAAGATAATCAGATAGTTCAAAGGCATGGCCGCCAAGAGCGGCTTTCGCTTTCGTTAAATATACCCAAGGTTGACCTTCCACCTCTCATGCTGCCTGTATCATGATGAACGACATTTCTACGAGCAACAGCTTAGCTAGAAAAAGGAGAGGTGGAATTTGAATGAACATAAATTNACACTCATTAGTCTTTGTGTTGGAAATTCCACATGACGAATATATACGATGTAATAACCAATCGAAAAATAGTGTACAGGCTGACGAATAGTAAGTGGCAGTACGAGCGAGCACGAGCATGTATTATATCAAGTAGCGCCCATACATTGCTTTGAAATAACAGCGACAATACATTTCTGGTATATAAAGATTAATGATAATTTGTTGGTGATCAGTAATTCTGTGTAGCTGCTGGGAACAGTGTTCGGAAATTATTGTAAACTGATTTTATTCTATGCTAACCAAAGCCCATATCAATTCGATCCTAATAATGTTAAATCGATCCATACTTGCAAAACTAGCTCTAAAATTTTGCAGGGCTTAACAATGTTTCCACCGTAACATCTGGTTGTCCCTTCTGTAACTCATGCGCTCGGCCGCGAATATCAAATTAGAAAAGATTTCCTAACGTAAATTTAGGCTAATCTACATTCAAAGGTACATCAGTTTATATGTATTGTAATGTATTTTGATATAGATACACTTTTACTAAAGAGATTACTGTACAGGATGTTCAAGCGAAGTCGTATCAAGTTAACTCCGCTCATGCTTTAGTACAGATTTATCCGTTGTAGTGGTGATGGTGACGGATGACCCGAGTGCGTCCGCGGACGGTGACACTGTCGCGGGCGATAGCACAGTGACTGTGATCGTGGTGCTTGAAGTGATAATTTATATTGTTGGCTTTATCGGAAACATACTCGTCATATTTGTCATTACATTTCTGAAAGAATACAAGAAGATTCCTCACTGGTAAGAAACACTGTAATGTTAATTTATCGTGGTTATTCATTATCATATCCGTTGAATATACCATTCAATTGTATATTGAAGTTCTGTACCTCCAAGAATCTCTATCATATCCGTATGCAGTAAGTTTTTGATAGGTGACTATTTTTGATAGTTTGATCATTTCGCGTCATTTATGTGATATTTCATCAGAAGTAAGAGTGTATTTGACTCATTATACCGGCATGGTGGGGTGGGTGTAAAGGCCGGATNAGTGTTGATGACTTGATTCGCACCCCGCGCCATTGTAGAGATCTGGTAAAATATGTCGTGATTCCTTTCAATGTATCTTAGTTGACCGCCTTTGTGTACTCATTTTGCTCCCTCCCAAGCTTCAAATTTATTCTTCTCAAGGTATCTGCTTCAATTATCCTTAGCGGACTTCTTGTTCCTCAACACGATTCCATTCAAAGTCCTGGAAATGATTCGCGGTTCGTGGGATTATTCCGTTTCCACTTGTCGAGGAGTTCAAGCTCTTCTCTATTTAAACTACTATGCCTCTGTACTGTTCCTCATGGTAAGAATTTAGTGATAAAACCTTCATCCCATTTTACTGACGTTCTATAGCAGGGGTGGCCAACCTTTTTGCTATTCACGGCCACATTTCGACTACTGATGTAGCCTACGGCCGCATTCCTTGACATATATATAGTCGTAATGAACTAGCTATGGACGCCAAATGCCCATGTTAGAGTGTCTATGACTATTTCTAGTGAACTCCNGACTAATCTATTCATTCGTTTAGGCTTGCTATACACACCGAAGTCGCGAGTGGTCACGGGTCCTGTTATGGTACTGGAGATTGTCGCGCGAAGCGCAAAATTTTTTCAGACTTACTAATGAATTTAGTGATTAATATTAGNAGTTTTACATATTACCATCAAACATTTATCCTTTATCAGCCCATGGATGTGATCAGATTCACCGGTAGAGTTGATGGAGGAGGTGTTTTCGAAATTTTAGGGCAAGTTATAGATGATGATGCATCTTCGGGTGGGCCAATTGTTATTAGTCACTTTGTTGCATGCTGCTATTTCTTGATCTCCCATCAGGATTGTCGGTATTGTGAGGCGTACACGACTCCGAGTTGGTATTTCTACATGGGGCGCATCATTTTCCTCTGCTGTTCGAATCTGTAATGTGGGACTCTAATCGCAAAGGCCCTACAATATCAAAATCGAAAAATCAAGTCACATTGAATCGCGTCCAGCGCGAAGAAAATNTCAAGATTAATTAAAATCTATCAAGAAATCGGGAGTCAATTCGTATATTCAAATTGCATGTTCGCCGACCGCCGCCAACACATGGTAATTGAATTACGTCTCCAGGGCCGCACAAATTTCCTTCTTTACGCCCGCAGGTTGGCCACCCCTGCTCTATAGTATATAGAGTCTGTACAATAAAAAAACTTATGGAGTGATCTAGTACTACAACAAAATTGTAGGATAAAGTATGAAAAATCGACTGAACGTGACCATTTAAGTATGATNGCATAATGNNGGTGACAATTGATGCGTATAGTGAGATTTAATTAGGTNACAGGTTTATTGATATCGCTGATAAATAGAGTATCCTCGCGGAGGGATCAAATTTACAAGAATGGAATACAAGACAATAAAGACATTTAGGACAAATTTTAACATTAATGAAATGAATCTCGCACTATACGACGGTAATAAGACAGGCTATTTCCAAGTTTTCATTTCGTACAGATTTATCGTTTCAAGGTTTTGTTTCAAGGTCATGGCATTTGACCGATACACTGCTGTTTGCCATCCACTGTCTCCCAGGGTTGGTCTTTTCCGAACCCCGGCGTTCTGCTATTGGGTCACCGCAGCAATATGGGTAATTTCACTTGCTCTTTGTACACCGGTTGTTTTGTACAGTGATAAAGCAGGATTCCATCCTAATTGTGGATGCAGGTAAAATTATTGTCATTCAATTCGATATTGCGAAATTCATGTTCCGATTTGCTTGTTTGCAGTTTCAATTTCCCGAGAGACATTGACGCATTTTGCCGATTGAATCCCAAAACGGAGTCGCGAGAATGTTCAAACCGCTCGTTCACTCCCCCACAATGTCTGTATGGAGGTTCCAATGAGCCCTTGACTGATGCGGATAACAGTATTCTGGTGAATGCGTATCAACATTACGAACTCAGAAATGCATCTCCTGCACCGCATGAAATCGGTGGAATGTCATCTGGCGATGTATATCGAACAACTTCACCGTGAGGAATTTTTGTAAACTATACTCTCATACTCATTTCATTGATTATTATTATGATGGATTAGTCATATACGTTCGTGTGTGCCTGGGAGCATATTGATAGCGTCAGAGCTTACACACAATATGATAAGCGACGAGGAGAGTATAGTACGATATGACAATGTATAACAAGGAATGATATAAATAATGTTATAATTGTCTGCTACATAGCCCACCCAAAAATCACAACCGTAAAGTGGGAGAATATGGTTCGATCAAGGACCACTTCACTCAATCCATCTAATATTAGTAGTATTTCGTGATTGAATTCAGAATCGTTGCAAAAAAGTAATTACAATATTTATCGTCGTGTCCCGTAATCACACTTAAACGTTTTGACTGGGAAGAGTGACGATCATTAGCCGATTCATCACTGTTGAGTTGCGGACACACTTATTCTGGATATTTACTTACATAAATCTAACACATATATTGACATTCTGTGTCTAATTGTTGAATTAATTGTGACATGTAAGCATTTTAACTTCTTATAAAAGTATAAGTATGTGCTTATGTTTTCAAGCATGTATAAACCGTCCTCTATCCTCGAAATATATGCTGGATCTGCATATTATGGCGGCATTATTATATTAGTCCTATAATTCATCCGTCCGTATTATACTTTGGTCTCATCCCTGCTTAAATTACGTGTCTTTGAAAAATTGTATGATATAATCGATGTAGCACTCTTGTAATATATCTCATCTGTTCGTGTTCCACAAAACCCCATTCCATAAACAGCTGTTTTCATTTAAACGACTATCTCATATTTAATTATATATCATATTATGACGTAGAATAATTTTCCAATAGCCTGTCCTGTCCATGTTTGTTTAATGTTTATACTTCACTATCAACGAACGACTTGAGTGATCAGCAGTCTACAAGCGGCTTGGTGTGGCAGCAAATAATAATCATTTCGATATACATTCCAAGTTGCGAGCAATAAGCTTCAATTTTATTCAGGGTCTCACCTCCCAAAACTGTATACGCCTCCCGTGCGTAACGCGTAAAAGTAATCAGCCGAATGCGTGGACCGCGAAATCACGGCAACGTGACTTGACTTTTATTACTAAGACGTATAGCAGACAACAGAAGTTTCGAAGTGCTACATTTTGATGGAAAACTGCCATCGAACGACATCTGCTTTGATAAATATCACAGCTTTCAAGTTTACCGCGGTCACCCCTTTATGTATTAGGTATTGATCGCTTTAAAACAGAGCCACGTCAGTTTATATAATATAATTCACCCCTATGCGTGTCTTCTCAGATTTTACATTAGTTGGTCTGCTATTTTTACGGACCGAGGAATTGTTTTACAATACTTATAATCGAATTTTATGTGTTTGCGCGAGACTATATATACGATGGGCCTGACGCCTATCTGTCCCCGAGAGATCTTTGAAACTTAATTTGACATTTGAATGAATTTATATGTCTGAACCGGCATTTCATTCATGCACATATCAGGACTTACATGCCTTCATGTATTGATTTTTAAATACTATGTAAATGGGTGTGGCCCAGGTAAGTTAAATACACTTGTGTCATTGGCCAATTTTAGGTCTGGTGTTTAAGATGTCGCGAAAACAAATAAATAATGATTTATTTGAGCCACGGGCTCGATCGTTGATTTTTTGTTCGTGATGATCTTAACACGCGCGGGCTATGATATGCTTTAACATAACTGAAGATTAATCCTATAGTCGATATACCGAATTTGTCCACTTCGCTGAAAGCGCCTGTAAGCGTGGCGAAATAGCGTATAGGCATAGAGGTTTACGCACACCAGTTGCGATTTTTGAATATTCCTTTAAAATATGTTGTTAACAGTTACAGGAAACGTACAGAACCCGACACCGACAGTGTAGCGTGTGGTGCTTACGATCCTTTTCGACCGGGGTGGAAAATATTCACTTATTTCAATTTTTCTGTAATGTTCCTCCTGCCGTTGTTGGTGAGTGACTGGTATTTTCATCACATTCTTTCTCCGTATTGGTTGGGTATGGGTATATATTGTAGCCGTATATAGTCTATTTATATCTCGTACACACAGCACATTAATCTCGTAAAAAGGTTATGAACTGGAATACTGTTATCATGAGCAACAATCGCATGAGATTGCATATGGCTGTTCGGGTATAATGTACATTGTACATACGACTCCCCGTATTATTGTCCATGAATTGTGTAGTTCACTTTTACGGACTATATACGTCTACTTCATAGGTTGTCAATTCAAAGCACTACAATTCCTTACCATTTATTCAAGAAGAAGATATGCCTTGAGGCACGGGTCTCGCGGCCCGCCACGGTTATTTTTTCAAAAAAGCGTGTCAATTCTTAAAATGTTATCGACCAAACCGGGTTATTTTGTCGCCCGTAGATACATTATAGATATTTATTCTTAACAAATGGTCTCCGTACTATGCATGGAGACTGGAGAGTTTATTTAATAAAAGGTGTTTTAAGCAGGCATGGTTCAATGCGGAGCTAGAATTCGGCTCCAGAACGGTTCTGGCTTGAATTGAAAATAATTCCTGCACAAATCAAACAGAATGACTACTCGAGTAACCATCGACATATAATTTGCGCTACTTTTCGGCTCAAATCGGGCTGCAACCAACGTTGGGGCTCGTGATCAATTTACAGGACTCGTTCCCACCTCTGGTTCAATGCAAAATGGTACAATGCATTGCGTATAAGAGTAATGTGGTATTGTGGAATAAAATATTCGAATCTTTGCAATATATAAGACTATCCATCTTAACAATAAGGTAGTGAAGTTCGCGACATGTGAGAAGTAGTAAAATTGGCCCTTTAGCACTTTAGAGTTGAAGACCCCTCCCTGCATGCCTCAAGTCCTTAGGCCAACGTATACAGGTTGTTTGTCTTCATCTAGTCTTACTCCTAGAGAGAGTTTGCATTTTGACCATTTCGTATTCAAAATCGTTTTATTATAGTGTGATTGCAAGTATTTTTGAAAGTAGATGATTCATAATTTTTCTACCATTAACGGACAGTATGCTTACTCCATTGTTGCGTTATTAAAGTAATCTCGATGTTATGCCCAGAAA
The DNA here is from genome assembly GCA_000444245.1 of Botryllus schlosseri. NCBI lineage: Eukaryota > Metazoa > Chordata > Ascidiacea > Stolidobranchia > Styelidae > Botryllus > Botryllus schlosseri. The sequence goes on from ATSW01010408.1 coordinate 21,379, forward strand.
TGCAATGTCTGTATTAAGGTGTGGCGGATGGAAGAACGTATTTACATGGGACAGCCCCAGCGAAGTATAGGCCCACTTAAATTGATGGGCTATTCAAATATCCAACTGAAATTCCCTCCATATTGAATACATTATTTCATCAATTTATAAGTCACGATAGATGTACTTATTCACTATGCCTGGCGAATTTCGCAAATGATGAGTAAGTCGTGTATATGTATTTGCATCATTGTTACAAAGCTAAATAGTCAAATCACCGGGATCATTTCCTGCGTACTAATAGAGTAAATAGACTATCCCCGAAATATATGTAAATTGCTCAATTGGATTCGATAGTTGCAGAGTGTCATCGGCAAGTTATGCGAATGGGACTTATCTTTCCAGCTAATGATTAAAGTGATGCATATCTTGTCCAGTAAAATTACGATACTTTCACTTCTCGGCTTAAAAGACTATCTCGCTCAAATGCAGCAGCCATTTCAATTTCGCACGATTCTGTGTTTCAGGTTATATCTATTTGTTATGGCTTTATCATTGTCGAAGTCACGAAACGGAAAGAAATCCATACTGGGAAATTCTTGTCGGTACGAGGGCAACGGCGGAAGGTAGTGAATGAAGGCAAGCGCGTGACGATGGTTTGCGGTTTGCTGGTGGTCTGTTTCATACTCTGCTGGTTGCCATTTCATTCGTGGCATATTGCGAAAACAGTGGGCATATCGAACGTGGACGTAGGCGATGAGTGTTTTAGTACCGAAAATTAGCTATACAACAACACTTCATTATATCCAACAGGAGAGTCTCTGCAACCGAATCGCTGTGGCGATTCGCATTCTAGCATTTATCAACTCGATGTCAAATCCGTTCATCTACAACTTTTTCGGGAAGCATTTTCGAAGCCGTATCAGGTGAATTGTAGCATTAGACTTTAAATTAACGGACCATTGGGATTGCTCTGCAGTAAAAAGACATATGACGTCACGGTCGTGACGTCGTCGCAGTACATATAGCATGATCGCTGTCGAAATTGTGGACGCGAACGCTTATAGAATCAATTTGGTTACCCCATATTTCATACTGTATGTTTTAAGGCGGAGGTGGGCAAACTATGCTTCATTTTGCGCGGCCTCCGAAAGCAGTAATAAACCTTATCAAAACATTGATAAAATTCGTAGTAAAAATCTAATCTCTGCAGCGACTTGATATAAGTTTTCTTTAATATATTACATCATGGTATTGATAAGTTATTGTCTTACTATAGAATTTTTTTAATTTACCACAGCGCAATAGCCTGATATCTTCGTCGGGACCCACCTACTTCGAAAGGTTTCGGTCGTTAAACATCGCAGAAAGTCGAAACGGAAATGACTCAAACCGAATCACGAGTTTGATTTTAAATTGGCAACTCCAGCAAAAAATAATACTATTCGTGCGTGTGTTACGGAGATTCGCCCTCTATGTGTGCAGTTAGGTACAATAACTCCTTCAAAACTACGGTCACAACTCATTCATAATGTATTGTTCAAAGCAATCTCAAAAGTGAAAAGTTGAAGTTAATGTTTTGCTTTCAACAAAGATCGGCTAAAAAGTATTTCTGTTTCGACGTCGGAGGTAACTCCATTCGTATGACTTATATAATGAATAATGAATCCTATGCTGCAATGTGAAACACCACATTAAACCGAACAATTATAGGCACAAGTTATCAAAATTACGAGCAGCTAAATAAAGCCACTGAATTAATTAGATGTTTGAGACAATACTAACTTCAATTGATGTCGTCTACTCAAAAGTAAATAGTATTACACAGTAAGACATTTTCTGAAGCGTGTTTAAACGTAACGGTTAACGCGCTGTCAGCAGTCAGCATTGGGTGTCCTGAAGTTGAACCAAAAGTAGAAGAAGCATATGCAAATCTATGAACAGATCGCTACTCACGTATTTAAATTGTCATTCTTTTCTAAGAATCGGCACAACCAAATTCCATCCCTGATTTGACAAATTAGTTATTGAAGAAGACCAACAACTTATATAAAATCTCGTTCATTTTTTGATGCGTGTGCGCTATTATCCAATCAATATTATATTTGTTATAAATACATATAGTCATATATACATTATCTCCATGTCTTCGGTCACTTCAAATAAAATATTTCCTTTGGGCTTATAATCCTAATTTTACTATATTTTGCGACCCACGAATATGGATTCAGATGTCCAACGTGGCCCTCGAGCTAAAAGGTTTTACCGTCACTGTTCAACGGTTATACAAGTTTGTTTGTTTGTGATATTCGTGGCGTTTGTCGACTGCCTACAATGGTCATCTACACCAGACCGATTGTCCTTATCATGATTCCGTATCTGCCGAACAGTAGCACGGTCCACTTCCAGGCTTTTTTAAGACACCGCTTGCGCGGATCGCGTGGCGAGGAGGAGCCTAGATAAACCTCCAACACTTGGGTATATAGGAAGTCTGTAATCGACCTCAGTCGGACTCGAACCCAAAACCCATTTCTGTTGCAACAGTGGATCATACCTCTACACTATCTCTTTCCCCCCTCCCTCACGGGTATGCAAGTTATTGTTAGCCTGCACGCCAGCCGTGGGCTAAGTGGGCTAAATTGGCTAATAAGTGAAAGTGATAATTTTCGATAATACGGCGGTAAATTTGAGGCAGATAGATAATAGATTGTGACAAAATCGAAAATATGACATCACTCATAATACTGCAAGGAAAAGGCTTCTTTTGCATAACCTTGTCTAAGTCGNTGACTCATACCGGTGGATACGGCGAAAGACTGTAGAAGAATATTTAACTATGATTGATCTGCGCATATACCAGTATAGTATTATGGAACTTTGTTCACTTTTTTGCAGTCAAATTAGACTTCGCCGACGAAAGGGCAAATGGCCCAAACTCACGAGATCTACGCCTACAAATTCCACGGCCACTACAAGCATGAGTTCAAGAAATCGATCTGCTCGTCTGTGATGCAAGTTAGCATCCTCGTGCTGTTCCCAAGCCGGATAAACACCGCAAAGTCATCCAGACTATAAAAACGGCACGCNCCGATCCTGCGGTGTGATATCCAACCGTCGAAACCCTTTTTTCCGAGAATCACTACGATCCGAAGCGATCGTCATTGTCCGGGGCTGGTTGGAATTGATGTATGCAGACGGCAGACATTTATATATAACGTATAAAATATACATAGTTCACTCCAGTATATGTCCACATTGCGTCTTGGAATAAATCGTTGCAAATAAATGAATGGTTAAATATATGTTTGTAGTAAGTAAGCAGGTAGGCACCACGCTCGGGGACAAATATAAATGCAATCGGACACATGCATATTGCATATATTACACAGTATGATTTTGATGAGACGTGTGAGAGAACAAATGAAAAACGTATGTAGGCTATAACATCTGACATGTGCGTCGCGGAGTAGGCTTAGGCTATACTATAGAAAACGCATTGTACAACTTTTGCGCTGTCGTGACTAAGCGTACGCAATTACTTATTGNTAGAATNAACAGAAATCCCGTTTGATAAAACTGTAGAAATATAGTTGATAACTAAGGCCGGACATACCGAGTACCCTGCGAGATTCGCTTNCCATTCGAGCAATTATAAGCGTTTGAGTCGAGTATTCTAGTAGTCTTACCGCTCCATATGACGTATAATTGAGTATANCAAGCACCTCATCGGGATTTCAACTATGGCGCGGGTGCTCTTCCTAAGGTCAATATTATTTCAGCTGATCCCAGCACCTACGCTCCCTCCCGGTCCGCGATGAAGACCATGGNTTGCGAGTGCTACAAAACCATGGGCCTTTTTAGCGAACACAAAAAATAATGCCGCACGCTTACACGTGATTTAGTTGGCCATGGGTTACACCACATCAAAAATAACTTGGTTTATCTTGCCTTGACCATCTATTTCATTGTTACTTAACCTTTTAGCGCTCGTGCGCCGTGAGATTTCATTAAAAATTCGTGCTACCGGTCTATGTCAAGCCGCCACGAAACCCTGGNGTTTGGCCCCCAGAGGGGTTTCAACACAACTTGTGATACGGACCTTTTCATCACCACCTTTTCGGCACACGATTCACAACAAACACACTCTTTCTGTATCGAATAAAGCATGGGATTTTGCAATAAATTCACAAACGCTAGACTAATGCATCACCCACNNCTTGCTTTGGCGCTTCGTACGCGTACCCCATACGGTAGGGTTACCCTATTTTGAGGTCCGAAAAAGAGGACACTTGTCAAAAATTCTGAATGCTGGTGATTTTGGAAATTTTCCGACTGATAGTTTTTATGATAGTATGTGGTGTTGACCAGGCATGGGATAATCGTGATTAGTAATCGTAATCGATTACGACGATTACAGCATTTCCAAGTAATCGTAATCACAATCGATTATTTGACAAATCTAATCGATTTCTTTGTGAAAGAACGATTACTTTTCATTTGTACAAGGACTATGACACAGTGTGATATTATACCAGGTAATTGATAACAGAAACGTCAAATTTTCAAATGCCACTGTTCACTATTACGTCGAAACATTAACATTGATCGCCATTGCGTAATGAATCCACACGTAGTCAATGGATATTCGATGTACAATTGTACAGAGCTGATCAAAAATAACTTTTTTTTCTGGATTCTAGCCATTCACTGATAATATTGTCAGGTTAA
>ATSW01010410.1:0-23782 GCA_000444245.1 Botryllus schlosseri
GGTGGTCAGTAACGAAGTACTTCTACTTTTTTGAAGTACTCAAGTAGTTTTCCTCTACTTCTGGTACTTATCCAAGTAGATATTTTTTTGGCTACTTCTACTTCTACTTCGCAATATTTTGTGAACTACTTACTTAATTTTCGCTATTTTCAGTTTGTCAAGTAGAAGTGGTTTAATCCCCAATAAGAAAGATAGCCTAAGGAATTTCGGGGCTGTTTTCACGTACTACCAACATTTAATTTTCATAAAAGTCATGTAGTAGCCTACCTGGAATTTTCGTTGCGCTTCGCGCATAGTAGATATGGAGTGACAAATATGTTTTAACGAAAGTATCGCTGAATATACTTAGATACCGGGTTGCATGGCTCGTTCGCACCGCGCTTATATCAAATATTTCATCACAGTAAGTATCCCCCCTAACCTTTGAAAAATACCGTTCCGCAATCTAGCAATTACCTAATATACCTAGCAGCCCATGATGTGTCGTAATTCGAAAAACTGGAATTTGACTCTTTTTTGACGTTAGACCTGTTTCAGCAGACCACCATTAAAACTTTCTACACNAAANACATGAAATATATTTTCCGCTTTTTAGAAGTAGTATTTGTATTTCTCTTTTAATTCCCAGTATCATATTTTAAATCCTTATTAGTTTCAGTTCTTTTTTTATCTGGAGAATATACATGAGGAAGTATAAAAGTAAGTGTAGTAAATGCCTCTATTTTACGAAAATAAAGATACAGTATATGACATTTTCAAGATCCGATATATTTTTACCGTATACTCATCGCGCAAAGTGGTGCTACCGTACAACTTCTCCGTATTGCCCTTCGACTGAACTAATGGCCTTATAACATGGGGTAGGGCGCCATGCATGCCATATTATTTTTGAAAAAAAGGTGTTCGAGCAAACAAAGGATAGTATTGCATTTCCATATCAATACTATCATTTGTATCACATGATGGGGACGAATGGTTATTCTGTCGGAAATTGATAGCTCCTGCGATGCATCAATATGAATCAAGCTCTCTACACCTTTCGCATAGCTCAATTACAGGTTTTGACAGTCCATGCGAACGAATACGACCGTTTTCACAACTACTTACTTACTTGAGTAGATTTAAAGTCGGTAAATTCGACTTCTACCTCAGGTAGTTTTAGGTTGCTCTTAAAATGACTACTTCTAATCGTACTTGAGTGGATTTTAGCGTCGCTACTTCTACTTCTACTTGAGTAGCTTTCTTGAATACTTTTACCACCTCTTGGACTTCCCAATTTCTCGACACTTTGTTGCAATTTCATTTTGACGATAGCTCTTACAAAGTTTTCGATGTACACCAGTACTTTATAGTAAACGTGCAACAGTCACGTCTGTTTTGCTTTGAGGACTTCTGATCTAATCTGATAGGGCACAAGCGAACTGACCTTCTACTTCGACCTCGGCATTTGCTCATATTTATAGTGCCGTATTTCTGCGATTTCCGCCTTTGCGTTCCGTTCTAGTGACAATTATGAGTTCTATAATACGGGCAGTGGTTTCGAGGAGGCTAATGGCAGCCGTAACTCCTGCTAGAGCGATGTCTGGTGATGGGGCAATTCGTGACGCGGGTGGCGTGCTGTCAGATAAAGAAAAGGCAGAAGAAAATATGTACTTTCGTAAGCTGCAGCAAGAGCAGCTGAAATCCCTGAAAAAACATCATGATGACGAGATAAAAAATCATGAAGACGAAATAGCCCGGCTTCAGAAGAAAATTGAAGAACATAAGGGAAAAATTGATACACTGGACAAACACTAAAGCGCGATTTGTACCTAACGTTCAGATGAATTGTTTGATCTCATTTGTTTGCAAGTATCAATTCAAGTTGTGTGTTGAATTTCCTCAGCAAACTGAGTAAAATCTGGCATGCTAATTTTCGAAAATTTGTCAAATGTGAATTTTATTATTATTGGAAATCTAAAGCGTCGTATGCATCTATAATGCTCATAATTTCCGCGAATTTATGCTAAAAATACTGTATTTTCTGGGCTCTCTCACAGCGCATAACTATTTGTTTCGTTATAGACTTCGTAGCAACAGAAATAGAACTACTATATAGTTGAACCAAACGTTGAACCTTGAGCAGTCATAAAGTTTTCTGAATTTACTTGGAAATGGGGAAAAAGAAGGGACAACAGCAGAGAGTCAAAGGTAATGTTCTCCCCTCTAGTAGTGTACGGTCAGCAGAACTTCTGACCAGAGAGGGCGTCAATGCTGGTCTAGGCTTGTTTCAGTCGCTCCCATCCCTGGCTTTAGGCAGCCTACCCGAACTCGCAGGCTTGGATTCAATATCAAATATCGAATTACGTACCGCGCTCAAGAAATTATACAAACGGGATGTGACAACGAAATTGAAGGGACTGGCAGAATTTTCTGATCTTTGTAGGTCCGTGGAGCAACATGACATCCTTGCAATGTTACCATATTGGCCTCGGATTTTTAATCGTCTTTTTGAAGATAGTGACAGAAGAGTGCGTGAAAACACCCAAAAGGCAATGTCTGCAGTCGTGACCGCGTCTGGTAAAAACCTGGCTCTGCAATTGAAAAACTTGATGGGCAGTTGGTTTGTGAGTCAGTGTGATCCATATTCTCCTGCGGCTCTCGCAGCGGAAAATTCCATCAATCAAGCATTCGCGGGGGATAAGAAATTGAGTGCGTTTGCTTTTTGTCGAGAAGAAATTCTGAATTGTATCAAAGCATACGTATTTGCGCCACAAGGTAAAAAAGATAAGACCGCAGACGGGAATGGAAATAATTCCCAAAGAATGGTGGCTTCATGTTTAGAGGCTTTGTCACTATTTTTGAGAACTGTAACAAAACACAAACCATCAGACGGAGAGGTTGAAGCGTTCTTAGATAATGCTAGTTTTTGGAAATTCCAAAAACACCCCAGTCCTTCCGTTCGTGGCGGATATTATTCTGTACTGGAAAGTCTATGTATTGTATGCCCCACTCTCGCTAACAAGCACACCAAAGAACTTTGCCGATCTATATTCCATCGGTTAGATGACGATAATGTTATTGTATGTAAGCCATTGTATGCTGCGGCTGTCGCGTCATCAGCGAAATGCGATAATTGGCACACGGAAATCGACATGCAAAAGGGCCTGCTTGCTGGACTGCGTAACATATTGAAAATGGGATGTTATGGACTCTGTGGTTACGTTCTCCCTACCTTGCTTCCGATAATTGCCAGTATTCCTTTCGGCGAGGATGCGCTCAATAATTTCTCAAAAATATCAGAAGCACTTCGCATTTGTGTCGTTCATGAAACGATAAAACAGAGTAGGCGTGGATCGGAAATCGCGATCACTTCGTACATGGAAATTTTGAAATTATTTGTCAAGAGATTTTCCGATAATATCAGCGACAACGATGTTCTGACGAGTTTCTGTGATTCTATTATCCGAGAAAATATTTTATTTCTGTTACGGATGTCATGGTCGAATGAAGGCAGTAAATTTATGACTCGATATGCGTTGGAGATTATTCCGTTGGTTATCCAGGCATGGGTGTCTCGTTTTACAGACGGTGATCTTATGCATCGACCGCTCTGTATTGCATTCTGGGAACGTCTGAATGATCTAATTAAAACTGAGTCCTTCAAGCCTAATAATATGATCGCCACAGAGCACATAGCTACGTTCCTTCATCGTCTTGGATTGAAGCCAACGCGCACTGCCAAAAATTCTGTAAAGTTCCAAGATGCATCCCATATCATCTCCAAACCGACAGATTTGAGCAATACTACAAATGCCGAATCATACTGTTGTGAAGAGAGCATGCAAGCTTGCATCAACAAAGTTGTCATTGATTGCAAATTGCTTTTCCCGCTCAAACCAATGAAAGAAATGCTGAAACTGCAAAAGGACATGTACGAGAAATTAGGAAATAGCAACGTTTTCTCTGAATTAGCCGTATCATTGCCTACTGCCAATCAACCTGACCGTGACAATGTGTCACTGTTTCTCAATAGCATGGTGGTACCTGATATACTCGAAATTCTCAAGACTAATTCAGACAAAGACATTGTAGATGATTTGTCAGTGATACTTGCTTGCGTTGTCAGGAACTGTCAAGAAGGAAAGCTTCCTCTTCAGTTGTCACCATTTCTGATCGGTCAAAATCCTCTGTACAAGACAGTGTTAGTGCAGTGTCTGTTAACTTTATCATATCCAATTGAGCTGAAGACTGGACCATGGCTGTATTCCATATTCAGTGAGAACTGCCTGTTGGATTCGGGAATTTTGGAATCTTTGTATGCTTGCGTAACAATGCAGGACTCTCCCGAGCAAATGAGTCTTTTGCTTGGTACAAATCGCTGTTGGGAATTTTTCGAAAAACTAGTCTCCTCATCATATCAAGACAGTTCCGGTCGGACTGCTTATATCTGTTCTAATGAAATGTGTTATAAAACAATGACTGCTTTGTATGAAAAGATAAGTAGTCGAAAAGGACACTTGGAGTGCTACGAAACTGCAATCATGCGATACACTACTATTATAATGAGGATTGTGGGTAGAAAAAGAGAGTGGTCTGGGGAAAACTGGGATGATGACTGTGAAAATTTGTATGAAAGACTCATGACCGACCTATACGAATTAAGTTTTGTTGCTCACGATACGTCTGGGGTCATTGATTCTTTTCAAGACTTGTTCTCTCACGCCGTTGAAGGCAGTCAGCCTTTTTCTAAGATGTCTCGCTTAAATATGTGCATATATCTTGAGTCCCTCGGAGATTATGTGTCGAGACGGATCCTATCCGACGAGGAAAATGTTCCAAGCTTTATATCAAACGCGAAGGCAGTAATTGGAGTGATAGCGCAATCATTGGGTGATAATGACCACATACTGTCGTTACTTCAAGCGTTATTACCTTCATTGGAAAAGTGGGAACAACTGCGAGAATTCGACCTGTCTTCCGTGAAGATTGATACGATCGGCTGCTGCCTGTTAAGTCATATTGAAGTGCAGCGGACTGCCAATGCGTTACGCAGTTTCCATGAATTGTTAGATGTGATCACCGCTTCCATCGATGAAAGTATTGACTTGACCCATTCTGAAAATTATTTATTATTTTTAGAAGAATCCGCCATCTTATGCACCGTATCACAAGATTCGATGAGTGTCTTCGACCGTGTGTCATGCTTGGTCAAAAGTACTTTCGCAACTAGGGTTATAAGCAGAAGTAAAACGCTTGGTGGCTTGTGGGCTTTCTCTATGAAACAACAGGATTGGTCGTTTGACAATGAGCATTATGATGCTTTGATAGATCAATTTTTATCGTCATTGAAGAAATCCGAAATAGATCTCTGTATGTTTCAGAGTTTACGGTTTTCGTTGGAAAGATTTGGGGGCGATACTGTTCTGAAAATTCTTCGTGCAATAAACGATATCGTCGCCAATATGGATCCTCAGAAAGCGTCCGTCTCTGAACTGTATGCCATTTGCTTCGGCCTTAATGCCGTGTGTGATGTAAAAACTGTGAGTGACTCGGATGCGATGGCTATATTTCATGAGCTGCTGTTGGAATGGAAAAGGGCAAACGTGATGGGTTTTCTGGATGATGAAAGCGACATTACCCAGGAAGAGGTCTGATATTCAAGAATTCGATCGCAAAGTTCTATGCGCATTTGATCGTGCGGTCGCCTGATTTTTTGGCCGAAGAAGATTGGGATTTTGTTCAATGCTCGCTGCTGTCTTGGATTGAGGGTGTCGCCAAGTATGTGTCTGAATTTGGTGGCGATAATGCGTTGGCTTTAGCTTTGCTCAGTAATTCCTGTAAGTTGTTGAAAGTTGTCGTGCAGTTTATGTCATCGTCAACGGCCGTGGAAGATCCGACCATCCCGAGCAATTTGACTTCCGAATGGAACGGATTCTTTTCGAATGCGATCGATTGTGCGCTCGTGAAAATTTTCGTAAACCTACGAGAGCTTCCGGTACCGTTGTGTGTTCTGAACGTTCTTTGCGAATGCGTCAAAACCGCAAGCGAAGAGAGTATTCTCTCTAGCGTCGCCGAATTGAAACCAAAGTTGACAGCGAATTCAGCTCTTCCTGAGGACGTGCAGACGATTGTTAATCATTTGTGTTTGTCGATGTTCCCAGACAAAAAAATGTTTGACGGTCGTCGAAGGCAAGTTTTTGGCGTCACCGCGTACGTACTTCTCATCAAAATTCTCGATAGACTTTCGTCACCAGAAACTGACTCTGTGCCGGACGAGGTTTGGAACGTGTTGCGGAAGCTTTTTGTAGAAGTTGCTGGTGTGTTTGAAGTCGAGGAAGTAACCGTGCCAAAGTCTACAACACCTGTTGATGACGAAACTGATTCGGAGGAGTCGGATGATGAAGAAGATTTCAATGGGCTCACGAGAAACGCGACTGTTTGGGATGCTATCGAAACCGACTCGGTTGCTGTGGTATTGTATTTCCTCGCGTGGGACGTAATCATCAAATTCACTAAGTTTGTCCATCCTGACAAAAGATCAACTTACGTCAACGACATCCTGAGACAATCCAGTCTGAATATATCGGAAGACCTGCTGCCTCACCTCTTTAAAATCATGGTCGGGAGAAAATCTCATTTCAGAACTGCTCCTGACTTGAGCGCGTACGCCGATTTAGATATGGAATCTATCGAACATATTGCGGCCAGTCTGTATAAAGACTTTCTTCTAGAAATGCCCGCCGCGTCTCGAGCGTGGTTTAATGATTTGCCGAAAGAAGTCAGATCTCGCGTGTACAAGTTCACTTCCTCGAATGTGAGTCCCGTTTTAATCGAGAACGAATTTAAAGCGATTCGAGCTACTGTGGCGCAGCAAAACGAAGAGGGTATGGAGATTAGCGCGAAGCCCGGTGTGAGGGAAGTGCACGCTTCTTACCAGATCAACGAACTGAAAATGGAGATATCCGTGTGTCTGCCGCAGAATCACCCATTAGGACCAATCGTAGTGAACACGGAGAAACGGGCCGGTGTTGTGGTCAGTCAATGGAGATACTGGATTCTCCAAATCACGACGTTTCTCCAATATCAAAACGGCGGCATTATAGACGGTTTGCTGATGTGGAAGGAGAAAGTCGATAAGAAATTTGAGGGAATGGAAGAGTGCATGATATGCTTTTCGTTGGTTCACGGTAGCAATCAGAGCTTGCCGAAACTGAAGTGTCTCAGGCAAAAAGAAATACCACGCTCAGTGCCTTTACAAATGGTTCGACACAAGTAATAATTCGACTTGTCCGTTATGCAGGAGTCCTATGATATTTCGGTGATGCAATATTGTCTTTTATTGATGTTAATTTTTATTCGGAACCGTTCAATGCCGATATGTGTTATCTTTGCATCAAATGGCTATAATATTGTGTAAATGTGTTGCTGCTGGTGAATCTAAACTCATACAATCCATTTATGCTGCTGGATTAGTTTCATTGCAACTATCTGTAGGCTATTTGTTATAATTTTTCATGTGACTCGTTGACTATAATTTACCGGGTTCATGGTGATTAGTTTCAGATTCTTATCGCTGCTATATATTTTATTAATAGCTCATTACAGTTACTTGCGTACCCCGCAAATAGCTGTTAAATCAGCTGGCCGCTGAAAGTGATAGTTGTAATGAGCGACGCCAGTTCCCATGAAACCCAGCTCCCGAAATCAGCAACGAGCGATGCCTCCTCTACTGGTTTCTACACAAAGGTATTGTTCTTCATTGGCATTTCGTCAGTAGCAGCTGCTGGAAGCTTTGGCGCAATGTTGTCACGAACTGAGAGTAAGGGTAAGCAGCAACCAGGAGCAAAACTCGACCCTGCCGCAATGGAAACAGGGGCGTCCTTGGCGCGGAAAGCTTTGGGACGTGCTACTTTATATGCTGTCGGTGGTTTTTCGATATTCTGCTATGCATCTTGGAAATTGATAGGCGCTCGAGATCTCACAGAATTCAAAGAGATAATGGGACGGAAATTTCCAAAGATTCACAGGCCGCGTGAGCCAGAGGTTATTGATTGGGATGAGATATTGTATGGGAAGCCAGACGGGAGCAAATCCGAGCAAGAGGAAACGTGACTACTTGGAATTGCGCTCAATAGCTGTGAGAGATGTCATGAAAGACGGGTTCGGTAAAGTTTCGGAGTGACACTGTGTTTGAAAGCTTGGAACCGCCAGTGCATTTCTGTTAGCAACTTGTAATGAAATTTGCCTTGAGGAAAATGCTATGCTGCACCGCGTATGCAGTCGTTTGAACATGTTGGTTGATTATTGTGGGCTGGAGTAGGTGAGATGTTTTGAAGCCGCAGTTTGAATTAGGGATAATGGAGTATCGAATTCAGTAAATATGAAAACTTATTGCTAAGAATGTCTGTGTGCCAGATTACTCAGATTAAGTAGCCAACTACTTAACTACTTTTATTAGTTATAACCAGGGAGAGAAGTTTGGGTGAGCGAACATTTGTCAGGAATCTTGGCGCAGCTGATATAGATGCCAAATTTCGAATTCGAAGGACCACAGGTTGAGATCAAATGAATAGGACAATTGAAAGATGACGCGATAGGGTCGAAGTGACTTGTGGTAGTCTCAAATTCAAATACCCACCGTGACGAGGGCATACACTCCGCACAGTGCACACTGACCAGTGATGAGCATCGGAGTGGATTAGGGCGGAGTTTTGCCGATTTTGTGACAGTCGGAGCGGAGTCGGAGTTTACTACAGATATTTTTTCGGAGAATTGTAACTTTTGTCTCCGATATCTTTGGATAGCTCTTACCAGAATACACTCTTGATTATGATTACAAACCAAAACACAGACAGTTGACACCTTGTACGGTTGTAAATGACGGGTAACATGCAAAAATGATTGCCAAGTGCATAAAAATCAGCCATCTGCGCTGCAATTGGGGACTGGAGAGTAGACAGTACTATGAGGCCAACCATATTATCAGATTAATTTAGTAAAACTCATTACCAAGTGTACCATGCTTGCCACTGTTTCGGTTACTTGACGAGATTCATCAGAGTCTGGGATTGAGGTCTTCGGAGTCGGAGGGAGTTTTCCTCAGACACTAAAGTTGTCGGAGGGATTCGGAGTCTCGAAAAGCACTATCCGCTCATCACTGACACTGACCTTCATATCTGATCTGGTCCATCGGTATCTATCGATATTTATTCGTAATCGTATGTCGTAAATTTAAGTTCGCGAGATCGTGATGATGCAGTTGACCGAAATTGAAAAGAGCCGATTTTGAAATATTTACTGAAAAATAAGGCCATCACCCCGACTAGACTCCCGAATGACATGCTCGAACGTCTGCATTACGTTTTCGCGTCATTTATTGTGAATTTCCAAAAACGAGGAGGCGTCCTCGGAGGACATCTTCGATTTCCGGAAAATGGAGGACGAATCCTCCTGAAGGAGGACATATGGTAACCCTACTTTACAGGTCCCGCGTAACTGCTCTAAGTGCAAATGAACTTTCGATTTGCTCTCCAACAGTTGAAAGCGTATTCGCCGTATCGTTTCTCGAACTAAACAGACAATCAAAGTGGAATACAAGATATAGCGCTCCAGAGTATGATATATTAACGCAATATCTAAGAGAATCCAGCTTGTAGAACCAGGCCGGAGAAGAAATCATTCGTGTCCGGAACCGGTGTTACCCGCTTCTGACTTCCAGATCCGATTATAACCGATTCGTCTCTAGTCGGATTATTTCGGGTGTCGCCGCGTGGTTGGTGAGGCGCGTACGATGAGTTAAGACTTGAGAAGCGACAAAGCAAATGAAGGAATACTTCATTTTCGTTGTACTTCGCCTGCTTCCTAATTGCTTTGATTAATTGTAAGTGGTAGCTCAGCATAATGTGTACGGAAACGGGTTTTCTTTTGCGATCAGAGTCTACAGATAGGGCGACAAAACGGCAGTGCTTCGAATTACAGTTCAAGTAGGCTGACTATATATAGGCTCCATCGTATTTTTGAAATTACTGACTTCGATCAATGCGAATGTCTGCATTCAGAATCGACCTTTCGTTATGTTTTGGACGAATCAGGCTCTTCACATATTGTCACATTTGTAGGTCAAACGAGTGAGAATAAAGGTGTTTCAGACTTTCCTCGCTGTGATGGTACTGCATGGTAGCGTAAGTATACAGAGCGAGATAGTGTAATGGTAAAGCGTTTGGCTTCTTGAACGGTAAGTTGTGGGTTCGATCCCCGGCCGGGTGCGACCAAAGACTCGGAAACTGGTATCCAGTATCCACGGGCCACGGCTATCCTGCTATAGACGCTCGGCAATCACGAATGTCGAATAGCAGACTAGATGGTCAACCTTGCTATAGAGGCCGTATTGCATCTCCGTCGTCGAAGCATGTCGATGGTGCAGGCGAAAAAAGAATACCATATCTCTCCTCTTTCTATGCTGATGTAGTGGTAATTGACTAATTGCTGATGGTATCATTAGATTTCCTGGCCAAAACTTGAATTTTCCGATTTGTGCTGAAGCTGAGTGAATGCGAAATTACTAAACATGATGCCCGATATTAGAAATCGGTGCCCGTGCAAACGGTATTATGAACTGACAAAAAAATATCGTGCTTGCGACTGTGATTCTAATGTGATGATTCTATAGTCTCGTCATGCTGCAAATTAATCGGTAATATTGAATTGATATACTTTTCGTAATATCAAGTATGTGTACCTCGCTATTATTCATGTACGTCCGATATGGAATTGATGTCTCGTGCACACCAAAGATTCTACTGACTACACACAAGGTGTGACGCTGAGAACCGTCTTGGCACACCAAAGATATTACGCTTAACGTACCGGAATTCCAACCCGGATGTACGTAACTGCATTTTGTCTTTTGAAGTGTCAAATTGTTTTCCAACTTCCAATTAATTAATGAAAAGGCACCAATGTTCACCTCTTACAGATTTCCTCTAAGAAACCATCCTATGGGTATGGTATATCGCCTGAAGTATAAATACTGGTGCACACGCACTGTGCACTGTGCACACGCCCACTGTATACACACGCTTGGTGGTTGTGTAACAGATGAAAAATCAGAATTCAAGATTAATGCTGTTCAATATAGGCTAACAATAAAAACCTGTTTTACCACTTTGACTTTTCATTATATCGCAATATTGTGGTGTTTTGATTTGATGAAAATTTTTATAAAATGATGATGATGTGGTGTGAGGCTGTAAGCATTTGGTCAACCTCTTACCTATGTGTTTATTTTGAATTAGTATGATGTTGCTTTGATCGTTATTTCTTTAAATACACACAGGGCTACATATTGTTATTGTGCAGGTATGATTCATAAAGCTCATTCTCTGCGTGCGTTGTGGACAAACTCTGTCAGGAACTTTTCACTCTCAACCTCAAAGTTCAATCGGCATCAGGCGCAAAACATTCCATCGTTAGAGAACAAAGCGTTTGTCGATGGGAAATGGCTTGTGACTGAAAACCAATTCACTGTCACAAACCCATTCGATGGAAGTGTGATTGGATTAGCAGCTGACTGTGATGAGCACGTTACGTTAGCAGCTGTTGAGTCTGCGTCGGTGGCTCTTGGCTCGTGGAAGAGAACAACAGTTAAAGAAAGGTCGAAGATACTGAGAGTGGTTCGATTTGATGATTGCGGAAAAAGAAAATCTAGCCAAAATTATTACACTCGAAAATGGAAAGCCGATCTTACAAGCTGACGGTGAAATACAATACGCGGCCGATTTTCTGGATTGGTTCACGGGAGAGGGAAGGAGAACGTATGGAATTACAATACCATCCCCTGTCTCAAACAAACGGATGATAACAATCAAGCAACCGATAGGTGTCGTGTCCATGATAACGCCTTGGAACTTTCCCTCCGCTATGATCACAAGAAAAGCAGCACCTGCATTGATGGCCGGGTGTACCGTTGTGCTGAAGCCATCTGAAGAAACACCCTTCTCGGCTCTTGCGCTCGCGAAGCTTGCCGAGGAAGCTGGGATCCCGCGTGGGGTTTTCAATATCGTGCCTTGCTCGCGGGTGAATGTACCCGCTGTTGGATCTGTGCTAGCCACACATCCATCTGTAGCGGGAGTGTCATTTACCGGGTCTACTGCTACCGGTAAAATGCTTCTGAAACAAGCCTCGTCCACTGTGAAGAAAGTGTCTTTAGAAAATGGGGGCAACGCTGCCTTTATCGTGTTTGACACTTGCGATATCGATAAGGCAGTGGCAGGCGCGCTGGAAAGCAAATTTCGATATTCCGGTCAAACGTGCATATGCGCCAGTCGCTTTTTAGTGCAAGCTAAGATTCACGATGAATTCGTATCAAAATTGACTGATGCCATGCAAAGTCAGCTTGTTATCGGTGATGGGATGAACCCGAACACCACGTTTGGACCTTTGATTAATCAGCAGGCAGTTTTGAAAATGGAATCTTTTGTCGCTGATGCCGTTGACATGGGTGCGAAGGTTGCCATAGGTGGTAAGCGTAGTAATGTCGGAATGAATATATTTGAACCTACTATTTTAACTAACGCAAACGTGTCAATGCAGTGCTTATCATCCGAGACGTTTGGCCCGATCGTTCCTGTTCTAAAATTCGAAACCGAGGACGAAGCTGTCAAGATTGCGAATCAAAGTACTTACGGTCTCGCCGGTTATGTGTTTTCCGAGGACGTTAGCCAGGGTTGGCGGGTGGCGGAAAAACTGGAGTGCGGTGTCGTGGGAGTGAATGAAGGCTTGATCAGTGCGGCCGAGGCTCCTTTTGGCGGGGTTAAAGAATCTGGATTAGGAAGGGAAGGGTCTATTTACGGGATGGATGAATTCATGGATGTGAAATACATGTGTTTTGGTGTTAAATAATAAGAGCAGTCATGTGTCACTGCCGTGTTGGGTTATAGGTGTAGTGTGCCTCATACAAGTTTGTGTTTTGTTTATGTCTGTATGTAAAGATGGTTTGCTGAAAGTATATTCAAGAATTGAAAGTATTTTACAATTGATCGCATCCTTTGCATCAAATCCGCATTTTGCGATCGAAAAGGATTCCAAAAATATTACCAATAACGGTACTGTCTACGGAAATATCCTTCCTTGACTTATGATACAATATCTGCTATGCATCTTGTGCTTGTCTCATAGATCACCTTTTAAAAGCCTATTTTTGTTTGCATTCTTTTTGCCTTCCTACTTGTTCCATTTGCCAAAGATATATTGTGGAAATTGCACATTTTATCATGACCGTCTCTAGTGTTATCAACCAGTACTTGTCTTGTGCAATCTCAGTTATTTTTCCTATTCCAGAACACCTATAAATTATATTTAAGAATTCCATTGTAGCAGCATTACCCTGTCGAAAAAATGTCTGACGAAAAGAGCGACTTAGTCTACAAGGCCAAGCTGTGCGAGCAGGTCGAACGTTTCGACGACATGGTGGAACACATGAACGCTGTCGCCAAAATGCCTCCGCTGTCCGTGGAAGAGAGAAACCTACTGTCGGTCGCATACAAGAACGTCATCGGCGCGAAACGTGCGTCGTGGCGTATACTGACGACGATTGGCGGCAAGCTGGATGACAGTGAATCCGCGAAGAAGGCTATCTTACAGAAATACAAGGAAGAGGTCGAGAAGCAGCTTCAAGACACGAGCGACGACATCCTGAAGATCATCGACGACTATCTAATCCCGAATGCGGATGAGGAGTCGCAGATTTTCTACAACAAGATGAAAGGCGACTACCTGCGGTACCTGGCTGAGTATCGTGTTGGCGAGGAGCGTAAGGAAGTGGCCAACAACAGCCTGCTAGCGTACAAGGCCGCTAGTGATAAGGCTTCAAAAGAATTGCCGCCTACACACCCTATCCGACTTGGGCTGGCGCTAAACTTTTCTGTGTTCTACTATGAGATTCTCAACTCGTCGGACCGCGCGTGTCGCCTGGCAAAAGCAGCTTTTGACGAGGCTATCGCCGAGCTTGATAGCTTGAACGAAGACTCCTACAAGGACTCGACCTTGATCATGCAGCTGCTACGTGACAACCTGACCCTGTGGACGTCTGACGTGCAGGGCGACGGTGACGCCGACAAGAACGACGTAGAGTGCGAGGACCTGGACCAGGTCGAAGACGAGAAGAAATAATAATTCGAGGCGGTTCGAGCTTGATTTCTGTAACCTCTCGATGTGCGGTAGCTTCCCAGCATCTATTCATATGTAGTTTGATTCTATCGACGGCGCGTAGGCCGATCATCGTTTTATATTCATCGATTTTGTTTTTAGTGACGCCCGATTTTGTGACGTTTTTTTCCGGTGCGATGTGGGATTCGTCTCGTAAAGCTAGAGACGTCAGTGATGTGATAATTGTTTTCTTTTTATATCATCCTCGCTGCATTCATACCTAGTAGCTGCTCGTGTTGTTATCGTCACTTTGTCGTTTTCAATCCGTTTGGTGACTGACTGACTGTGCGTGACTCGAAAACCGGATAGTTTTGAGATGTCTGTATTCATCTCTCGGTATTTGAATTTCTGTTGTTCTCTATGACTGTCCTACCGTTTTTTGACTGACAAATGTACTATACGACGCGGTGTTAGTTGTTTTGCCGTTGCACGATTGCACATAATGGAATGCACTCTGAATTGACGGGTCTCTTTTGATTTCACTGTCTGCTAACCTACGGAACTGGGCGGGTTATTTGTGCGCGATGTCACGTATTTCATAAAAGTGTTTTGTTATAGTAAATTAATTCTCGTCGAACCGTCGACTTGAGATCTATGTATATTTTTTCATGCCTTTGTGTTTGATGCAGTATGGATTCGGGTAAAGCGGCGGCTCTTCTGAAAAGTGTCGTTTTGGTTTTGTCGCGAAAATCACGAGTGTAATTTTGCTGATTCATTATTATGTTCAGTGTTGACTAAAACGGCTTTCGGTTTTTGAGCATTGTTGTTCGTTGTCGATGACTTGACGATTGCGATGTTGTTTAGGTACCTCGATCGCGCCTAGTATTAATCAGTAGCTATAATGTCCGACCACGAAGATGACGATTTCGAAGGCTTCGACGATGAGGCTGATGGCATGGAGGAGGTGGAAGACGCAGACGGAAATGAACTGGAGAATCGAGAAGAGGGCGGAGTCGGGATTATCAACAGCCATGAAGCCGGTCCGATCGACAAGTCACAGCGCATCACGTCGCCGTACATGACAAAGTACGAGCGTGCCAGAGTCTTGGGAACGAGGGCGCTGCAGATATCGATGAACGCCCCGGTTATGGTGGAGCTGGAGGGCGAGACCGACCCGCTGCAGATCGCGATGAAGGAGCTGAAGGCGAAGAAGATACCGATCGTCATCAGGCGGTATCTGCCCGACGGTAGCTACGAGGACTGGGGCATCGACGAGTTGATTGTGGAATGATTCGCGCGCTGATACAGCGGGGCCAGAGGGTGCCGCCAACGGAATATGATCTTGGGATAGGCAATATATCTCGTTGGTTGGGATGTTATTCGAAGGCTTATTGGACGCAAAAAAGTCGTTGCGCTAGTGGCTCGCTGACTGCTGAGCTTGGATACTTGTGTGAGCCATCTTCATTGCGTTGTCATAGAGCATTGCGCACTGCGTTCGAGCCACGCACCGAAATGGCAGTGACGCTTGTGCATTTCTGTGTACAAGAGATCGTCCTCGTGTAAGCTTTGATTTTTAGAATAGAATGGTTTATACGTNGGAANAGTGGATTGTCNTNGAAATCTTTTTTTTTTGCTCAAATTTTGCTTTCGGCAGTCNAAAATTATTGAGTCTGGCCCTNGCAAATAGTGCTAATTTGTTTCCAAGTTTGGTGATTCAAGTGTGCCATACATTCANGTGATTTGGTATGCTCCTTACAGTTATATTTNATATTTGACACGCTGTGGGAAGGATTAACTTCGATCCCTGGTAGNNGGGAGGATGCATTAAAGTGATGACATGCCATCCTACATTGTCTGAGGTCAATAGCAAGAATGATCTNTCCATTTAAGTACATNTGTAATGGGCTAGGCTTCCGTCTGTTGCATTTGATATGGACTGTTCCTCATTGTTCGTTCGCATTTGTAAAGTTTAGGAATCCAGTAAAGNACTGGGAGTAAATGTAAGATTTATGAGGGCCGATTCTATTACATCTCCAACACTGGGNTACTATGTTGCAGGCTTGCTATAATNGCTGTAGGNTTAATTGTGAGAGNTCACTGTGCTATCGGTGTTAGCGATCATTCTATGTGACTGACAAAAATCTTTGACATTTTCATTGCTGAAACGGTGGCTATCTGCGTACTGGAGATTAGCTGCACTTGGTTTTTTAACAAAACTTTNNAAAAATACATACAAGCTCACTTTCACGAANTTGTCATTCGTTNTCTTGGGTGGTTAGGGAAAAGATAACGGGGGAGAATGTTACAGTGTGCATTTTCAAAAGTGACCAAGTAAAACTAGGATTCCTCTATGGAGATCTGTAACTGATGTAAGATGATATTGTTGCGGCTGACCATTGTGGCTGGGTAATTTTGGTAGAGAACTTATGTGTGCTTCATGGTCCTTNCATCTTTTTTTCAGTATTAGTGTTCGAGATAAATNTGTANATATTTTGTGAGTAGCTCGGAAGCATTTGAAATGAAGACCTGGAATATTGCGGTGATTGGAGCAGGGGCGGCAGGTCAAGTTATTCAATTGCTTGGTGATGTTCACTATTAATNTTAATGTCAATGTAGAAAGTATTTTGTTGGTCGTGGCATGAACTCGACTCGAATGATGTCCGTTCTATGTGGTTCACATCAAGTCTGGACAATATTTATAATCCAATTGATATTTTGTAGGTCTTTGTGCTGCCCGGCACATAGCCTCAAGAGGTAACATGAAGCCTGTGATATTTGAAAAAGCTCACACGGTAGGAGGAGTGTGGTGTTACACAGATAAAACTGACAAAGACGAGTATGGTTTGAAAATACACTCCGCCATGTATAAAAACCTCAGGTAAATTGAGGANGTGGCTTNTTNCAAAATGTATCTGNCANATNAAACTGTTTTNAAAAAGGACGAACTTGCCGAAAGAGGTGATGGANTTTCCGGATTTNCCTTTNCGTTCTGAATATCCGTCNTTCATGACACACGAGCTGCTGAGCGAATACCTTTCGTCATATTCCAAACACTTNGAATTGGACAAATATATNAAGGTAGCNTTCATGGCNTGATTTCTTTTTCATGCTACANTNNNNGGCGGCATNTTAATGAGCAGTGTGCGTTCTTTAGTTTGGATGNCTTGTTCGAAATGTGAAACCGAATACGTTGGAGGATACCAGCAGTTGGGAAGTCACNGTTGAAGATCTTAGAAANAAGTCAACGTATACTACNANGTTTGATGCAGTATTTGTGTGCAATGGGTNAGTTTGNTAATGTCNACAGACTCNGTGCGCGGCTACCNNAATTGAACAATTCTGANAAGTCACATAACTTTGAATCNAAACGNNCCAATGNCCATAGCGANCATTGAAGTTGTTCAATGCCTGCTTGGTCTGATTCGTAAAGGTTANCTAGTATTACAGGAAATAGTATTTGAATGGATACAAATATCTCTTCATAAGTGTATTAAATAAACCAAATGTATGTCAGAGTTTATTCAATCAACTTCTTTTNAATATNGATTTNAAATTCTGTATTCGCAGCAATGTCANGATCNAATCANTACCCTCGAGTTCNAAATCACTTCCAGCTAATATGCAGATTTTGTCTCCAGTCATTTTAAAATTTTCAAGGTGACTCNAGTTATCNCAAATTTTCNGATTTGGANTNAATTTCAAGTCTCNAAATTTGAATTATAAGTTCCGGTTCAAGTTGTTAGTCGATGTGTGTGTGCTATACAACAGTNAANTTCATACCNTGCGATNTCAANNNNANNANNANTNNNGNAAAATGCTGNTTACAGGGTATANATTATGNCCGAGTATAGTTCAATGTAAATGANGTTTATTTACTGAAATGGTGTATGGNGGGGAGCGCCTCATATTTGTATAGAGGAGAATAGTGTTTGAGTATTTGGGAGAAAGTTGTTAGCAAATTTTGTCANAATGAAANAACCNANTTTAGCTTNTAGTAAAATAACTTCAACTNTTANATGTTTTTTTGTTTGGGATNGTGCCNNCAGCTTCTGAATACACGTANCGATGCATGCCTTTAGTATGTATTTGAATAGGCCTGCAACGACCGACTTCCCAAACTGCATGCAAAGTGTATCGTTATGCTGNAATCCTTGTCCATTATTGCCGCTCGTAAATCTCATTTGCAATGTCACACAGGGTATAGCCACAGATGGATTCAGACATGTGATACCATAGTAGCACACTATAGCACAATATGATGATACATACACTGATCAACTTTGTGGANCCGCAGCTATAGTTCCACACAAACGATACTTACTGAATATATTTATNCATGGTTGTAGTGATATATTTGTAATAAAAGCCCTTATGNTGGCAGTTNAGGGNATGTGTCAAGCTGTTTGTGTCAGCAATGTTGCTGCGAATGGAATTANNCATATTAAAATATAGGNAAATATANTNGTGTNGATTAGTATTGGTGACATGATCACTTCTCACTGCGNCTGANAGGNNNAGAATNCTTTGCGAAGTATTNAATGANNTGAACATCGACTCGAAATCCAAGTCATTTCATGATTCTCATACCTCGAGTCTGAGTCAAGTCATTCNAAAAANGTGACTCGAGTCAGTNCAACANTGATTCGCAGTCGTGCAGTGTCCATCACACACNCCANNTAAGTATTGNTAGATNTAGTAGATNNGTTTGAGAANTGGGANCATCAAANGAAGTTTTTTTANTATGACTGGAATANGCNTTGCTCTGTTTGNATCAAATCACTCATTCTNATATCAGAAATTCACAGGAAGAGACTCTNGTAGGTACAGAACTGCAATATACAATTGCATAGTANATCCACACCNCATTGAAGTATANCCGAATANTTTTTGGCTATCACATGTCAGGGGTNTTTGTNNNCAACTGGTANATAATTGGNNAGAACGTNTNGTACAATAACAATCATATTCACAGGAGCNTNTGTATTACTNGNTGCTTATGATTCGATTTCAAATCACTTACCAAGGCNNCTTNATATGANTAATTATATATATCAACATGTTACTTNAGATTGGTATATATTGATCATGTGTTAAGTGCAGGCTTGCTTGACCGAGAGAGGATGCTGTTNAATGTTTNTATTTGTTNAGACATTATGCAACTCCCCTTNATCCTAACTTCGTGAACCAAGGATANTTCAAAGGAAACGTTATCCACAGCCACTCATATCGAACCCCANAACNATANAGCGGAAAGAAGGTGTTGATTGTGGGATGTAAGTCATCGGGTCAAGACATCTCGTTGGACATCGCAAAGCATGCAGAAAGTGTCATAATCAGCCATCGCACTTCCTTAGTCACCTGCCCTCTTCCTGAAAATGTCAATCAGGTGTGTATATCAATAATTGTCGATAATATTTTCATCTGATGAAGACACNCACAATGTACTATAAGACACAATGTGATGTAATGAACCGATAGAAGGATGCCGAACGACCAGTTGCGGTCTCTTANCCGGCTGGCAANGGCGGGGTGGGTNTTTCCGAAGAATTTTGCTNTACTTTTCAAAACTGTATAGCACGACCTTAATGGGGTGCGATACCAACAAGTAATATANCGTTGGATTCAGAATTTCAACGCCTAACGAACTANGTCACGAAGCTAGACGAGANCAGGACAACCGAGNGTGTATATAATCAAGAAGACGAGATAACCTTGTAAAAATAGACATGTTTTGGTTACATCCTTACAGTGTTCACAACGTATACCTANTGCGAATTAGCACATGATATTCATTGAGACATATGTCTTCTTTCAAACAAGCCATGAGTGGCCGCTTTTGCTCANCTAATTCGTTCGATACTATCAAAACATGGTAGAGCGTTTCACCATAAACACGCAGTCTGAGAGGGTCNGACTCAGTTTTGAAAAGTGAAGCAAAATTTTTCGGAAAATTCGCCGGTGCCAGCCGGTTGAACTGGCATCCACCTAGACCTAGTGCCCGATGTCACAGTACTTTTTCGATGTTAATCTCTATTCCACAGCTCTTACTTGCTGTTTCCATTTCTTGTGAGTGTGTTCTCTCATCGGGTCTTTTGGGCTTTTTTGTGGGGGAAGAGGAGCCCAGATAAACCTCCGACGCGGAATCGAACCTGGGAAGCCTGGGTAGCAGGCGCTTAGCATAGCCGCTACGATAAGCGTATGTGTCTAAAATGGGTTCCAAAAGTAGCATCANTTCATAACACTTTGTGGTATTTCATTTAGATTCATCAGAATTGGTGTACTTATGTCTAAACCTGCTCGATGAGTTACTCGGGGAATAGAAACTTCCGCACGTCACGATAGCCGTTCGTAATTCACAATAAGTGCCGTCAATATATTTTTCATTTTGTCCGGACGTGTTATGATAACTGTCCGTGTCTGTAATATACAATGAGTGGCAAAATTACCTTTGCTGTATCATATTGTCCCGGTATGTAAATCGCAAGTGGAAATTCCTTTCTGCCGCTATCAAGATGTGACTTTTTTCAACCAGAAGTAGGCCAATAAATATTGATCTCCAGAGTTGGCCGATACGATACAAATATTTCTTTGGGGACTGTTATTAGTCGGACATAATAGCATTACACACAAGTTCTGTATTGGAAATTACTACTGAAATGGTGGTGCTCATTGAGGTGTGATGACTGCCTTTACATTGACCGAATTNNTTTCAGGACTAATTTGATACAAACACTGTAGAAAAATAAAATGATTTGTGTGATGAAAAGTGATAATTTGTTGTTTGCTGGACTTGAGTAGCCGTGATTTGCTATACTAGTGACCAGTCTCTTTACAAATTACACATTCGCTTATTGAGTTTCACTAGTTAAACATTCTCTAATCTTTCACAGAGACCACCTATCGCTACCTTCAAAGAAGATGGTCGAACTATATGCTTCGCGGATGGTTCCGAAGCAGAATTCGATGATATCGTAAATTGTACGGGATATCTATACGATTTCCCCTTTCTGGATGAAGACTGCGATATCAAAGTGGACGATGGGAGAATATGTCATTTATACAAACATATCATCAACCCGTCTCATCCGTCGTTGATGTTTATCGGGGTGTGCGGTGTCATTTGCCCGTTTCCGCAGTTTCATTTTCAGGTGAAACTAGATTTGTGTTTCTCGTCCTTACCTTATCTGATTACATTTGCATAATGGATGCTTGTGATATCATCAATAATGTATGGACACTGTATGCGACGTTTTCACTAGATGCCACAGTATCGTGNGAGGTCAACATTTTCATTTCAGTAAGAAGTCCATACGTATTTGGCATGTGATACATGGGGGTTTGTATCCCTAGTGATTTTGTGCATGAATTGGCTTGCTAGAGATTTTGCAATTGCTTATTTAAATGATCTTGATCACTTTCTGTAAGGTCGATTTTATTATCTCAAGGTTCTTTATTCCCTTGCTGCATTGGACGGCTCGCTGAAGTTACCGTCGAAGGCAGCGATGATGAATGATATAGAAAATGATTACCAAGAACGATTAAGAAATGGAATTCCTCACAGGTGAATATTGTTTTTCAAGGGATAGCATCAAGTCTCGTGTTTAATTGATTGTAAGCAATGTAGGTGAAGAGTGTCTTTGGCGTTTGATTCGAATGTTTGCGAAAATGCTATGTCATTCGAAAGATACAGAATAGTTAGGAAGTCACGACGAGAGCCCTACCAACATGAGAGTTGTGGTTTCTTATCAAAATATGATTTGATATGATTTAAGTAGAGCTCCTAATTCTTGAATAGTGACAGTAATTTGATAAACACATCTCATATCAACTTCCTTTATTCACGATAAAACTGCAGCCGAACTGCTGTATGTTCTACGGCAGTTGAGGAAACACACCTTTCTGCATTTCCCGCAATATGTGAGCTCCTATGGTCGTCATGGATCAGTTCTACCGAACTGAATGCGGAGAATAAGTCCCATATCTTCCTTTTCGTCGTCATCATCAATCAAAACACCAACATTGCCTTTAAACGTTCAGACAGCAGGGAAACATTATGCGAACAAGATTAGGCGTTAGTAGGGAATTGGAATTATTGGATTTAAAGATGGACATCAGGATATGGACTGGATCTTGAAGATCTTTGTCCTGAATATCTCTAGTTGGGATATTTCGTTGCGGCATTTATATTAAATAGATAGGCTAATTCCATCAAGTTTTTCTAATTGCCGTTTATTTTTTTGTTAGTAAAAGCACATATGTAAAAGTGGCTATACAGGTGGTTACAACGCGCTAGTAAGTAGGCTATCTAGAATAGTATTTTAAATTCAATTCAATGCAATCTATTGCTAACAATTTCATCATTTCAATACACCGCAAGACTGCGATACAATGACAGATAAGGTGTCGAAACTACTTGCATTCGTCTTCAAAATCAGACACCCACCTGGCGTAGGCGAATTAAAAAAGGAGGCATGCCCACCGAATAAAAAGTGAAAGAAGATAATATAAAAGGACTGGTGACAAATTGAACTGGCATGTGTCGGAAGGCGAGGTCGCTGTGTCAGATCGTGGTCCNGTAAACTAGAGGGCTAACTTGGAGGCTAGCTTCGAAATTAATGTATGTATAATGTATATATGTTCCCCGGATCGACCTGATGCAGAAAAAATAGGTTATTTTTACTCAATTATAATTGCATACCTTTAGAAAATCACATGTGATGGGTGCGGCGCAGTGGGCTTACAATGATATGCTAGCGGATGCCATCTCAGAACCACGACTTCACCCTAGAGTCGAAAAATTGTACAACGACGTTCACGATACAAGAACCGCGAATTTGTGTCGCTACCGCGAGCACGAAGCCCGTCTGTTGGATACAGGGATGTATGAATTGCACCGTTCACCTGGTGATTAATTGCGACAGTCTACTGCTGAATCAAGAGTTCATGTCATTGTAGAGTTTCATTGATGTTGTCTGTAGTCTATTAATCCGATTNATATGTAATAAAATTTTGATCTATGCACTCCGTATTATGATCCTTTTACTTGCGCAGAGTACATACTGCATTTGTAGAGGTTCATAGTTCCATGTAGGTTATGGTTGCCATATTTTTGTGACACAAATTCCGGACGCTACTTAGCGCCCACTAGCGGATTGCAGAATGAGTNGTGAGCAAATGGTCGATCAATATGACGCCACACCAGCAAAGCTTCGTCTATCGACTAGGGGTAGTCACGATTCGGTTCAGGAGTATGTGGTTCTGTGGTGTANGTTGTAACCAGGGCCGAAGCCTCATTTTTTCAGTCTCCCGCCCAAATAAACACTGATCTTGGGCCCACCGTAGGGTCATCGATACGACTTCTAGGGCAGGGGTGGGCAACCTTTTTGCTATTCACGGTCGCATTTCGATTACTTATGTAGCCTACGGCCGCATTCCTGTGGATAAGTCGTAATCAACTAACTGGGCGTCAAATACCCATATTAAACTCTCCATGGCCATTTCCGCTGAACTTCGGACTAATCTACTTTCTGATGTTGGCTTTCTATCAGAGGTGGTTAAAGTAGTCAAGAAATCTACTCAAGTAGAAGTAGCGACGAAAAATCTACTCAAGTACGAGTAGAAGTACTTCTTCCATAAGCAACCTAAAACTACTTGA
>ATSW01010412.1:0-14670 GCA_000444245.1 Botryllus schlosseri
GCGCGATTCTGTTCACGAAAATCGGTATCGACTACATTTTGATCAGTGGGCGGCGTCACAGTGGATGGGGTGGTAATGGACTTTGAGGAAACGGTTTCATAGATCTGTGGATCAGTGTTTATGACTTCGGTGTCACACAATGTAGGTTTCGCAGAGTCTGCGTCTGACGCATCATGTTCGGAGTATTGTTGCAATAAATCGTTCAATTTGTCTAGTTTTGTTTGGGCAACAGACACTTGATTCTCTTCATTTTCATTAGCGTGTGAGGTGGCAGTTACTCCATTTTCCATAATCCCATCAACGGTCGCATCTTCCGAGCTCATTTTTGCTTCTCGACAAAAAGCATGACATGACAAAATACGTATAATAACCTAACTGTCGGAAATGCTATTTACATGGTACATGGCTGCAAAAAAAGTGGCAGTGTCAAAAATTAGCCTAGTACTCGGTCGGTTTCGAAAAATACGCCACCGCGTAGAAAACGTCTCAATTCAATATACTGCCAACGCGAAAGCAATTGATAATCCAGAAGTCACGCTAGACTGTCAATCAAAAGCATTACATACTCATCCGAAGGAATACAGCAGCAGTATTAGCAACAGAACCTTAAAATAGAAATCACGGTTCAACGACCCATAGAAGCCAATGGTATTCTCAGAATGCAGAAACATTGACACAAATTCATGAATGATTTTATTAACACGGCACGTCATGACAACATGCTCACAAATGACTACAGTTACAACATGTCGACTTCGATTTGCACCAATTTCGACGTAATGTCTCCCGGCAGTTGGTAAGGCAGCATTCCCGCGAACGTAAGCAACGCTCTCGCGTGCGCTTTGACGGCGGCCACATCTCTCGCGCTACTGGAGCGTAACTGTTTTCTACGAGCGCCCAACATCTTCATAGTGGCCAGCAATATCTCCCCGATATTCTGCCTCACTTCGTCCGAATACGAGCTGAAAGCTCTCACTTTTTCTTGCACGGTCTCGGATTTGACAGGTAGAATGTGTAGCTCGTTGATCACGTCCAACGCTGCGTCGTAGTGCCCGAGATGATATTGGTCGAAAAACATTGACAAATCCAAAAGAATGTAGAAGGTCGATTGTAAATCGGTGGACAGCTCGACTGACATCGCGCGGTACCGATGGGCCAGATTGGCTGCCAATTCTTTCAAACGTACACGGTCTGAATGCGCCTGGTCGGAGTTAGGCACTAATGGAGATAACAATGCGTTGAGCAGTTTCAGCGCGTTATCGTACTTTCCGCACAGATCATACAGCAGCACGGCGTCTTCGAAAAGACCTTTCGATTCTGTGTCTTGTGCGACTTTTGTGATCAATTCTTTAGTGCTTCCTTGGCAGTATCTATCCACAAGACCCGGACGACGGCTGCCGTCTGGGTTCAAACCCCCTAAAAGTAACGCGTAGTCTCCCGTTTCTCTGATCAATTCGCTAGTGCACTGCATGAACAAGCTTTCGTTTTCGTGCTTTTCGTCCCTTAGGAAGTACAAGTAGTTTAGGGCTTCACGGGGGTCGGTGAGTTCAAATTTTCTAGTGTATATCATCAGCAGACGCGGAAGATTGAGTCGTTGTACTGTGGTCAGTTGGGATTGGTCCGATTGCTTCGAGCTGACTAGAGCGTCGTGTAGATTGTTGGCTTTTATCAACAAGTCAGCTTCATGTAGGGCGAGGGCTACATGCAACGCGTGGCATCTCAAATCTGGGAATCGTGATAAAAACTCGACGGCTGCTTCGAATTGATAGGTCAAAAACAGAACTTGAAAGTACAGAAGAGGGTTTGCGGCCGCGTTGAAATGCGATTCCCCGTAGTCAGCGAGAATCGCTTGCAATTTCGAGAGTGTCAAGACTTCGGAGTGCGACGATTGCGTCTTTTCGACGCAGACTTGGCTTAACTTTATCCACAGGTAGTCGTCTGTTTTTTCCGCGATTTCATTGTGCGACTCCATGACGTCGCAACATCCCAAAATACAGAAAATAGCAATTTCAAAGGGATCCCCGCCGTTGCGAACGGTACGTTTGTAAAGTAATTGCAGCTGGTGTTTGGAGTTGGGAGAGAGTGTTCCGTTGTTCACGTATTCGTCGATCCATCCTGATATTTCCGGTGTCGATCCACGGATTCTGGACGCTATCTCCTGAGCCGCTTCTAAATCGCCGCACCGCAAGCAAAAATACAGTTTTGCCCAATTCGCGTCGCTGTGTCCTGAAACCTGAGGCGGTTTCACTTTTAGAAAGCTTTCCACCAGGTTCAAAGCATTCAAGCTGCCGCCGAGTTTTGCGGTTTGAAGACGGGCCTGCACACATTTACGCATGTACTCTTTGTAAGCATCCTCCAAGTACCTTCTAGCTTGCTTGACTATCTCCGTAATTACACGATTGGACAGGCGACGTCCCAAAACAGACTTTTCCGAGGAAGATATCCTAGCGTCGATAACACATTTTACCATGTTCCAAAGAGACAAGATATTTTCATCTCTCATTTTTTCGGCCGTTACCTTGCAAAGGTCCACGAAATTAGGGCGTATTGATCCCGACAGGATTTTTTCGTTATAAACATACACCTGTCTGGCGTACCCGACCTCCCATGCGTCCATCAAGCTACGCGTGTTGGCTTTCAAGCCAGAGTCGAGATAATCAGAGTTGGATGGTCTGGTCGTGGAGAAGTCCTGAGTGAAATTTAAGGAACCGTCCGTGCCGATAAGCTTTCCGAGAATATTCTGCTTTTCTTTCTCCCATTCTGATAATCGCGTTTTCCAGTACGCCTTCTCAACTGACTCGAAAGATTTGCTCTTTTGTTCTTCCAGCACTGCGATTATAGCATTCTCTCGTTCATTTCTAAGAAATCCCTCAATATCAGTGTCGCAAATCGGATCCAAGGGCTCTAAACTCTGCGCCGCCGAAGCCAAAGTCTTCAGCCTATCCGATATTTGCGGTATTTCATATCCATGTGAGCTCAGCAGCAGCGAGGCTTTCACCTGCGCACCGTCGTTGGTTGTCGGCGCGCCTGTTCTCAGCCTTTTGCCGGCATCTAGGAGCTGTTGAAAATTTCTTTGTACTCTTGGCAATTCGTCGCCCCCATCTAAATCCGCACGCAACCTTTCTGCCTGTTGTAAGATATCATCCAACTCTACCCCAGCCATGTTTTCGCGATCTAACGCAGAAGCCACTCAACAGCGACTTCTCAGCGTTCAGCAACAAATTCTACACAATGTACAGTGGAGCAAGCTCCAGTAAGTCAGTAACTTCGCGCTTGAACAACCTTAGATCGAGCTCAGGCTGTAACGTTAGGTTGTACCTGCTGGAGTTTCAACTATTGATAACTAACCTATCGTAGGTTAGTTATCTATAATTCAACGTATCATGTTAATGGATGTGTTTGTGCGATCTTGAAACAGGTATCATTCGGAATTCAATAGCTCTGTGATTACTCACGAACTTTCAAGAATGAAGCTCCCTAACGGCTCGATACACGACTTTAAAATACCCCAAGGCGCAAGGCTGCAGTGGCGACTTATTTGATGCAAATAAAAAACCGCTGATTATGAATTGGTTAATTATATAGATTGACTTTGTGAATGAGTGAAACGATCACCAGACTCCATAAAGCAGGGGTGTCAAATAACCAGAGGTGGTCAAAGTAGTCAAGAAAGCTACTCAAGTAGAAGTAGAAGTAGCGACGAAAAAATCTACTCAAGTACGAGTAGAAGTACTTCTTCCATAAGCAACCNNAAANTACTTGAAGTAGAAGTAGAATTGACTGACNNTAAAAGTACTCAANTAAGTAAGTAGTTGTGAAAACGATCCTAATTCGTTCACATGGATTGTAAAAAGGTNCAAATTGAGCTATGCGAAAGGTGACGAGCTTGATTCATATTGATGCATACCANCAGGTATCNAATTTNCGATATATNTTCCGGAAATTAAAGGCATTACTNCACTTGCTTTTATACTTCAANATGTATGTTNTCCAGACAAAAGAACTGATATTNATTATAACTCAAAGTATATGATAATGGNAATTAAAANTAAAATGTAAATACTACTTCTAAAAGTGGAACATNTNTTTNATGCCTTTAGTCAGGGTTGTAATGACTCGAGTATTGACNCGACTCNTTTTGTTGACTCGACTTGACTCGAGTCATTTTCTTAAAAATGAAAAATGACTCGACTCGACTCGAGTCAATTTGTGTATTGACTCGACTTGTACTCGAGTCATTGCGCATGACTCGGAGTCCGAGTCTCAGACCAAGTCCTATGACTCGAGACTGGCTCTACCAAGACAGGCATTTCATTGTAATTTAGAATAATAGTAAAGTTATCAGATCACACTATAATTATTTTTTCTAAAATTACTAATGCTTGAAAATGCTACCAGAAACTGTTATAAGTGAGAAAATTAGCAAATTATAAATGCGAACCATTCATATCACCAAACAGAGTAATAAAAAGTGGGTATAACAAGACTTTAACTGGAAACAGAGCAATCAACACAATGACTTGGACACGGACTCGAGTCAAAACACTATGACTCGGACTCGAGTCAAAACACTATGACCCGGACTCGACACTCTACTCCGTGACGTGGACTCGAACTTCACTCGGTACTGAATTGAAAATGACTCGACTTGACTCGATTCAAAACTGTAAAAGTGAGATTGACTTGTGACTCGGAACCCTGTGACTTGGTTACAACCTTGCCTTTAATAATCCAGAAAGTTTCAAAGGTGATATGCTAAAACTGCTCTTAAACTAAAAAAAAGTCAGAGTCCACTTTTCCAGATTAGGACACGCCGTGGACATGCTAGATAACGATATGACAAGTAAATGCTAGATTGCGAAACATCAGTTTCAAACGTCCTGATTAGCCGTATATACTGTGATGAATTATTTCATATGGGCGAAGGACGACAATTTGCGGTTAAACGGAACCACGCTAGCCCGCGACCTAAATTATATTCACCGAGACTTTCGTGAAATCATACTGGTCACTCCGTATCCACTGCGCGCGAAGCGTGACGAAAATTCTTCGCTTTACTCAACTTTTATGAAAATTAAATGTTGATACTCCGTGAAAACAGCCCCGAAATTTCTCAGGCTATCTTCCTGATTGGAATATTGAACTACTTCTACTTGACAAACTGAAAATAGCGAAAAGTAAGTTAGTAGATCACAAAATATTACGAAGTAGAAGTAGAAGTAGCGAAAATCAGATCTACTTGAGTAAGTACCAGAAGTAGAGGAAAACTACTTGAGTACTTCGAAAAAGTAGAAGTACTTCGTTACTGACCACCTTTGCAATTAACGGCCGCCGGACGATTTCATTCAATTGTGCAATGTTCATTGTTCATATATATGCGTCCGACGGCAATGTGGTACCCAATGATATATCATTGATTGCACCCATTCTTTGGTTGCACCATAGCCAGTTTAACATAGGTATTTTGCGTTCAGTTAGTTCATTACAGATTAGGCTACGGATATGGCCTGGAATGCGGCCGCAAGCTACACAAGTCGTCGAAATGCGGACGTGATTAGCAAAAAGGTTGCCCACCTCTGCTGACTATAGAGACTGCTGTGACAGGGGTGGGCAAACTTTTCAGCTCGCTGGCCGCATTCAACATCTGAATTCCGTCGCGGGTCGCATTATAGTGTAATCGGAATTATAAGCCGCGACGCAAGCTTTTATATGATTACAGTAACCATACGGTAACTGAAGACATGGAGACAATACACAAACAATTTAAACATTGATTTGATGAAACATTATCGAGATTTTTTATGCTGGCCATGGTCAATCAAAATTTGAGACGGAAGTAGGGATTCTTGAGAAGAGTTGGAAATTTGAATATCGAAGCAGCGATCGGGTCCCAGGTATATGCCGATTATGCGTTTGGTCACTCAGAACGCACAATGCTGATACAGCGTCAAAACCAGCATAACACCTTTAAATACGTTTAAGTAGAAGAATTACGGCGCTCACATACTTTGGCGAAGGCGACACAATTTACTCTAGTCTCAAACATTTGATCAATTCGGTTGATTTATTTTGCACCACATAATTTGATAAATTGTGCCTGTAGTTAGGATGGTCTGCATCAAATGGTGTTTCACATTGCAACAACAAAACTTCTTGCTTTTTGCAGTGATTAATCCATCTTATTATGAATGAGTTCAGACCTAAGGTATGAATGATTTGCACGTAACTGCGCAGTGCGTATAGAGGACGAATCTACAACGCACTCATGAATCCTGTTTCCAACTCGGCACTGAAATCTGAAATCTGAAATCACAATTGTGATCAGAACTATAAGCCCTTTCCGTTTTGATTTTCTTGGGTGTTTAGCAGCAGAAAAGTTTCGAAATAGCCTACTTTGACCTCGAGGACGATCTATTATTACGTTTTTCGATGCCTTCGCGGGCCGCACAAAATGCTGTCACTAGCCGCATGCGGCCCGCGGACCGTAGTTTGCCCACCCCTGCTGTAGACAGTCTATATCAGTGGTTCTTAACCTTGCCTCCAGCGCCCCCCAAGGGGCGCTAGCGATTTTGAAGGGGGCGGAAACGCTCAGGGGGCGATATGGGGGGCGCTGGCTTCGCAGTAGATGATGTAGTAGTAGGAGATATCGTTAATGAGTATTCAGAGCAAATTAACATTCCACAAACATGTCAAATCCCGAAATTTTGGTCGCTCTACGCAACGATGTTTCCTATATATGTTTTCATAAATGTAGTGGGTTATTATAATTCATGTAAAATGAATTGCGCGTACTTTTAGATCGCTAATTTCCCATTATAACACTGCCGTCCCGCTATAGGGTTATTTTCAACAAAATGTTTCGAACTAGGTAGGCCTATTATATCCCGCAGCTCACAGCGGGTGGAAAACGAACAAGGAGTCACTATCCCTTTTGAGAGTGAGAGCCCCTTGTACATAAAATATGTTTTGAAGCTTTGTGCACGAAATGAATAACTAAATATACTTGTATTTGAGTGATACAAGATTAAATTGTCAGTATATTTCTTCATCGTATCATAATTGATGATACTATGGTCCACAACCTCACATGAAAGTTAGGCTACATAATATGAGTTGTTTTGCTTGGAATACAATCACGTTAAAATTAATAACTGGGTAGACCTACAGTACAAATTCAATAGGAGCAGATATACATCCCATTCTCAGTTGACTCAGTTAGTCACACAAAGCACCAAAACAAAATATGTGTCGGAGGTTTATCTGGGCTCCTCATCGCCGATCCCGCTGTAAATACAGCGCCTTCAAAATCCCAGAGGAAGAGAGAGCTGAACTCTTGAAAGATGGCAGCTAAAGATCACGCTCAAGGAGCAAAAGCAAAAAGACATCTGATATTAATGAAATGAATGACTGTAATAGCAATAAGCGCCAATGATGTGGTAATAAAACAAACAAACCAAAACAAAATTCATTACCAATAATTTCCCCGTATTGCCAATTGCAGATGTGAACTCGGGATGGTTCTNACCACAGGGTGTGGGACCGTACCCGATTGCTGTTATAACAACCTTGATATGACCTGAATATATCACACACAACTATTATATGGTTTATTATAGTCGAGTGGTCCTCAAGCGCGATTAAAGAGCGAAATATTTCCAATACTAAAGTCCCGAAAAAAACGACTGGACTTTGACGCCTTACCAGGACCGAAACTGCTGCAACCCATAGCCCAAATCGTGGATCAGCTCGGAGGGTGCCCTAAATTAATTGGGTGAATGAACATGAATTATACATCATGTATTGGCGACTCCCTGACGAAAAAATACGCATAATTATACAAAATAGAAATAGGCATTTCGGCGTCTGTTATTGCCATGCCACGATTAACGAAGACATATGAAGTTCCGGCCAATATGGGACTCCGAAAAGTGTGCCTAAAGATCGTCAGCAAGAAAAACTTAGAGGAAGAGAGTTGCCCTTATGTAGACCGAAAACTTCGCTAATTGTCCATAGTTGCTTGAAGAGCTCGTGTCGAATTATTATGTCGTCGCAATCTGCATCGCACAGGACAAATAACATCCATCAGAGAAAAAATATTTGGCAGTGAAGAAATACCAATTTTGAATCGTGTGCTTGCTTTAGTAGTTCAATTCGTTTATGCTTTTCAATATCTTTTGACTATATAGCGGACAAGAGGTAACAAAATTACAACATGTAACGAAGTAATCGTACCAACGGGCACGCCAGAATATGTTTAGTTATTAATTACGTGGCCTTCATTTTCCAACACAACAGCTCACTCAGCGCTACTGCATCTGATTACGTGGGATGGGAGGATAAAAAGTTTGTAGCGACATATATATGCAATTAACACCTATTCATTCACGCATTACATAAGATTTCGGCGCCTAGTAGGGCGACCAGGCCACACAAACTTTGCTGACCATTGGAATCAAGCGACGGGGTTCTTGAGGGCGAAGCCCCAGAGGTTTGGTTGGTGCGCAAGACAATCGTTTTTTAGTGGGGCTGACGAAGTGCTGTTACGGCCCTCCCTCCTACCTATTGTCGTTAATACAGTCGTTACAATATAGAGGGGGCGCTAGAGCCCGATAATTTTTGAAAGGGGGCGCTGGAGGAAAAAAGGTCAAGAACCACTGGTCTATATAGTTGCACTTTCACTTCAGTCCAGTGGTTCCAATGATTACGTTGATGAATTTAAAAATAAAAACAAAAAGCGATATTTTTACTTTCCTTTCACTCCTTAAATGCACTACACAATACACATGTGTCAAGATCAGCCACGCGAGAATAAACTATGTACCGGTGTACATTAAGATAAATTAGGGCTGCTGCCTACAGCGTGTGCAGTGCATGTTCACTGTGCATTGACATTGGTTTTGCCTATACACTGCAATACTACATCCACCGCAGCACATGTCGATTACAGGCAAATCAGGATTGCTCCAAATGGACCTGGCATCCAAGAGCGTATCCGAACTAGAGGTGAGAGGAATAAAAGAATGAAGAACAGATCGAATCCTCTAGCAGCTACTCGGCACAGAGCAATCTAAGCCGAGCACCCTAGAGGTAATCGTGACCCCCATTAAATGTTGGATTGCTCCGTCTATTGAGGAATAGAAAGCATGCTGCTTGGTTCCGGAAAGGCAACAACGGCCATTTTGCTTACGTAGAGAAAGATTTGGCATGACACTACAGGTCAAGTTTTTTAAAATATATATCCCACTGAAAACCTCTGACCCTCTTTCCCAGCGGTACTGATGTAGCGAGTTCGTCGTCAACATATCCTGTCCTTATATATATATTTTCTGTTTTACATATTAGTAGGGTTGCATTTAAAACTAACGGTGTTTTAAAACACTTTGTTTAAAGCATTTTTTAAACAGTGTTTTAAAAAAAGGCCTTTTTAAAAAAAATGTGTTTTTCTTTATTTGTAAAATTATGCCATAATTGTGTACATACTTTCCAAAAACATGTTGTATGAGCCTACGGACAATTACCACTCGATATAGCCGACGTATATCGATATGGGATGGTTGGAACCTTCAAAATAGTCGGTTCAGCATTAATATTACAGATATTTCGTCAACGGATCTATATATAGGCTACCCAATATTTTCAATTGTCAATGTCAATCGACTACTACATATTTCGTTTTGGTCTTCTTTGTGATTTATAATGTTTGCTGGCTCGTTCAACTTCATGTCTATAGTCCTTTCAGAATCTTCTCTAGGATACCGAGTGTCTCCACACAAGTTGTAAATGGACATGTTCAATTGTATCCTCTCTCTTTTTGCAGTATTTGCATCTGCACTTTTCGTGTCCTCCTTTTATTTTCTTCAGAAGATTTCGTCTCCTTTTTTTCTCGCCAAATAAATATCTGTCATTTGCCAAACGGTAATTCATTATTTTTCCTTGATTTTCCGGTATGCTCCGGTAGTCGAAGCCTCCATTCCAAATTTTTCCGTTGCTTCTGCGTTATTCTCGTAAAATCTGTTTAGACTGTTACATACTTTTATGAACGTCGCCTCCGCCCATTGTTCTTTGCTCCAATTTAATTTCTGAATTAGGTGTCATTTGTTTCCTTTTCTATTTTCAATTTATGTGGTACTTCGTTTGTGTAGAGGTCTTCGTTGATACGTCGAATTTTTGTGCCTAGGTAATCGTTCTGTGTGTTGCCACAGTTCTTCTGGCTCTTCTATTTTTGCCAGATTTTTAAATCTTATCACTTGGCACGTTTCCACCACACTTTTTGGGTATTTTAGCCTACTTTTATAAACCCCCTTCGACCTTTTTCTTGACCAGAGTCGATCTTTTCCGGGTCGTAAATGTACCTATAAAGAACATTTTTTTCTTTGTCTTCAACTCTTTTTTTCTTGGTTTGTTAATCCTCGCAGTATACATGATCTGTGAGGTTGCCAGGCTTTTCAAAATTAATATTTTCCCTGACCATGTCAATCTTATTTCTCTATAATTATTTAATATTCCTTTTATTTTCCCTATCTTTTCAGGCGACCAAATGGTTTGAATGCGACTCGCGGACCAAGCTGAGTTTGACACCCCTGCTTCACGAAGACTCGTGTTTCGGACGTACGCGAAACCTCTCGACAGGACCGCGGACGCCACCGGACTTACTCGACAATAATGACATTGACTACCGA
The DNA here is from genome assembly GCA_000444245.1 of Botryllus schlosseri. Classification (NCBI taxonomy): domain Eukaryota; kingdom Metazoa; phylum Chordata; class Ascidiacea; order Stolidobranchia; family Styelidae; genus Botryllus; species Botryllus schlosseri. The sequence goes on from ATSW01010412.1 coordinate 10,680, forward strand.
AATTCACAACGAAGATCCGATATTTTTATGTTTTATAAAATCACAGCCCGCCTTACGCATGAAATAAGTTTTTCTCAGTTGATTAGATTTTTTTGCGCAGTGTCCATATCTCACCGTGTTATAATTACTTCATCATTGTAATTTGTAAAGTATCACAATAGCAAATAACAGCACACACATCGATATTGGCGACTGGCGAGATAGCGTAGTTCCACAGCTGCAACACCAATGGATTTCGGGTTCGAGCCTAACCGAGGTCGACTCTGGAATTCCGAAATGAGTGTTGGAGGTTTATCTGAGGCTCCTCCTGGCGACGTGATCCGCGTAAGTGGTATCCTAGAAAAAGTCTAGAAGTGGGTCGTGCTCAATGTTCCCTCTAATTTTTCACGTGTCTGCGCGCACTCACCAACTCACTGTGTGGTCCCTTGGACAACAGTGCGTAACGACTAACGCACTGCGCAGCTTAGATTTTCCGTGCGCAGAGACCGTGTCAGCACTACGCAATTGCGCACGCGCGCAGCTTAGAGGGAACACTGGTCGTGCTGCGAGTCGGTAAATACGGAATCACAATAATAAAGAATATCGGCCTGGTGTAAAATTACCAATGTAGTCGAATTACCATGATTATCATAAACAACAACAACAATAGCAGCACACACACACAAAAAAAGAAGAAATGCCCGTCGAGCCAAGCTAAATCATAAACATCGCTGGCAGTTTGACACCTTATAGGTAGGGTCATCACTTTGTCAGCGAATTCTCAAATATTCATGGTAGGCTATCAGTTTATTCATCATTTCAAAACACCACAAGACCGCGATACAATGAAAAGATAGGAATACGACCAAACAACTTGGAGTAGTTGTCGTGGTCTTGGCGACACACGACGAAAACGCACCGGCATTTGTTTCTTCTTGGTGGATGTCTTTCTTGACGGGAGGCTTCTTCGCTTTGGGCTTTCTGTGCACGGATTTTTGGTCGATTCCAAGCTCACTATAGTATGTGAATGTTTCCGGTATGCTGTAGGCTACCATAAGTCCTCGAATTTGCTCTTCAAGTATTTGTGTAGCTGGGCTGAGACTATTATTACAGGGGCGCTCAACTCATGCTCATTTCTCATACTTCGGCACAGTGTTATCTACTTCCGTATACAGAAGATACGGCGATTATCCGATCCAAAATCATTATCCGCCGCTATAACCTGTCGCTATCCCTGCTGACTAGATAAAGAAACCTTCGCTCGATCGGCACTGGTTTTCCTGAACGGCCATCAAAGTTTGGTGTATTTCGTGTCGATATGGCCTGTTATGACGAATGTGAATTCAAGTGAGGCCCAAAAGTGAGGCAATGGGAAATCATCTCGTCAACTACGTACAGCCTGATCGGGTATAGGAACCGTGATTAAAATTACTTCATATCGGTTTACCGAAAAGATTGCTAACTACAGTTCCTATCACTTGTAAAATATCTGACATGTCTCCGCCACGCCAACTTCTGGCGTGGGAGTATCCCACTAATGTTGCCAGTAGTGTATGTTTTATATATGGTTTTCAGTCGCTGGGAAATGGAAACGGACAAGCTATCAGTCACGCAAGATTCGATACTGGATTTTCACGACGGGAGAAAATCCAATTTGGAAATGGATGACTCTCTTCTAACACTGGGGTTTTGACTATGTTTTTACAGTGTTGAAATATAATTAAGCGACACTATGGCTTCATTTATTGATTCACTTGCGAAGGACAGGTCGTTGGAAAATAACTTGGACTTGTTGCAATCTCTTGGGTTGTTGCGCTTTCTCAACAACGATAAATCAACATCAGAGGCGTCCCCTCTATATCGATGGATGACTGCTGCCCGTGTGGGTAATGAATTGTATCAGAGAGTGTCCGGCCGGAGAAAAATCGAAGAATACCGCATGGAATTTCTTGTTAATCTGATCACATATCTCCAGAAAAACCCAAACGCGTCGGAGAAAAGCCAGAAATCTGAAATCGAAAGACTTCTTGGAGTTTTCATCCTACAGTTAAAAGCACTCTGAGAGTTTCCTGCATGCTATACTATACGTGTAACAGGAATCTGCAGTCGTTTTCCTTGAGATTCAAGAGTTGGACTCTACATTATGTTTATGATTTATTGAAAAACCATGTTACTAACATTCAAAAAGATGTGGTAATCTACCACTTGGTAGCTTGATAACTTGACAAGCCCAAGCGTAACCTGAGCAATCAATCTACGTGCAAGAAATATTGCCTTCTTCTCGAGACCTATCTGAAAGAACATTGATAATGTTTATAATATGGCAATTCTCTCTAGATATTCCTGTATATTTTACATTTACAGAAATGTATGTTGTGTAGAGAGTGAAATATCCTGATGTAGTTGTTAAATCGTTGATCTAATTACTTTTTGATATTCCATATCGAGCCACAATAATCTCTGACCTACCTTCCGCTGATTGGAAATGGTAATTGTTTTTGACAATAAATTAAGTGTGACAGTAGGTTTTTTTGTCGTGAATGATGATGCAAATGAACCAATTCTTTTCTCCACCTATCCCTTGTGGAAACTCAAGTTGCCGCCGGTTCATATTTTCATGATTCTGTGTCATTCTAAATGTGTACGGTAGCTCATAACAGGCTCTCCAAGAGCAGAACTCTTTGATGGGAAAATGACAAAATGTCATTATCAAACTAGTTCATGTTCATGACACGGGCACATTTTATCGCCAAAGTCACTTTAATCAATTATCTGCGTCATCGTAATACACACCAGCAATTAGCATTAGCCATTTTGTCATTGGTGAGCAATGATCATGATGAAAAAATTTTATCAATAATAAGTTTCTGCATTGCATAAATTTGATCCTGTTAACGCACTCTATTGGTTGTTGAGTAATCTGCCAATATTTTCGTAAGAGTATAGGCTATGGGAAATTGCTTGTGATATTGAAAAGTGATATTTTACGATACAGATTCTCCTTTTTCTAAGCTCTATGGTTTGTTTTTACTCTTGTTCCTGGTGAGACACTGCATGTTTGTGTATTGAACATGCAGATGTATTGTACAGTTGTCATCAAAACTACTAAATGCTGATCTTTTAACCATTCTATTTTTTCAATGTGCATTGAAAATTTATAATCTTGCTTGTGTATATTTTCTCCCGGAAGTTTAGCCCTTAGGATGTATTCGTGATTTTAGGCTGTTATTTTGTGCAATTATTGAGATTGTTTAGTTTTGAACGGGGATCGGCGTAGTAGGCCTACTGCGACTGTGCTGAAATTTTCTTCGTCAACAAGTCGGAATATCCTCTGTTTGAAAATGTCGGACTATGCACGTCATCCTGCAACTGAGGAAGATAGACAAGTGGCTGAAGGTCAGTGGATCCTGTTATATCATAAAAAGTACTGTGGTATCGACGTTTACCCATATTTCTGAATATTTATCCTATTCTCTCCCGACTTTGACCCTATATTGTGTACAACTGTGCAAGTACCGTAATTGTCCATGTATAATGCGCAAAATTTTACCTATGTTTTGTACTAAAATTGGGGGATGCGCATTATGCTTGGGTATAACAATTCTTGAAAAAAATCTCCCTCGAAGTGAAATTTGAAATCATAGGCTACCTTCCTTCTTGTTTGTTATCAATCAGGCATCATTTTCAGCCACCTTGCTTAGTAATTAGTATTATCAGTGTTGGGCGCTGCCAATTAGCGAGCAGCATGTTGCCAAATGGCAATTAGCGAGATTCTTCTGCACAGCACACGATCTCCTGCTGAGTTGGTTTGCCACGCGCTATCCTTGCTGGCCTGATTTATCGCGTCAACAACAGGCCTGAACAGTCGCATCTGCAACAGGCCAGGTTATGCTGGCCCGAACAATCGCATCTACAATAGGCCTGGTGCGCACAATATAATTGTTGGCCTGAGCAATCCCATCTGCAATAGGCTTGGTGCGTAAGATATCGTCGCTGGCCTGAACTATTGCGC
>ATSW01010415.1:0-14190 GCA_000444245.1 Botryllus schlosseri
CAAATCGCCCCTTGGGGGGCGCTGGAAGCAAGGTTAAGAACCACTGGTTTAGAACAAGGCCAATTTTCAGACTTTGAAGGCTATTTCGGGGTGGTTCCATTGCCTTGATGAAAGCTTAATGTATATCATCAGAATCAGCGCGACTGTAGCTTTCAAATAAGATTAACTTTATTTAATTTGAGCGCTCGAGTCGTCATCTATGGGATTAGCAATTACGCTCCCGTTTCATGTTATTGCAGTGATAACGCTGTGATCACTCGCCCGTGATATTTCGCTATGTCTCGGATCAGAAACTACTTCTTCTTGTGATTACTCGAGAGTCGAGACTTCTATATAAGTGTATGTAACACGTGTTAGAGCAGGGGTGGACAAACTTTTGAGCTCGCGGGCCGCATTCAACATTTGAATCCATTCGCGGGCCCCACTACTTAAAATTGGGATTATAAACCAAAATGCAATATTGATATTTGATTATATAGTAAGGACATGAAGACAATATATGTGCTTATTTAAAACAAAACAAACATTGCTTTGATGAAATCGTACACACGTCAGAAACATAGTGGCGAGATTTCATAAGCTCGTGGACCTCATTAACCAATTTGTCAAAACTATAGAGATGAAAGTCGATTGTCCTGATTCTTAGAACAGGATTGAGATTTAAATCTGTGAGCAGCGATCTGTTCATAGATTTACTAATTCCACTTTTGGTTCCAGTTCCACGACACACAATGCTGACAGCATCATAACGATGTTAGCTTCATACACGCTTCTACGATGTGTAGATGAAATATAAATACCCTAATTCTACGCACGCAGAGAACGAATCTACCTAAGACACGCGCGAATCGTTTGTATAAGTACATCACTGAAATAATTAAAACTAGAGTGGCCAATATGAAATTCCACTCGTGATCCAAATTATGTTAACCTCGTTTAGGATTTCTGTGATGTCTAGTAGGTGAAACGTTTCAAACTGCGTCGGCCTTGAGATTGGGCTGTCGCGCCAGAAACTAAACATAAAGTAAAGAAGTATTTACCTTAGAACAGTAGTTCTCAAACTTTTTAAGACACGCCTCCCATCTTATGATGGTGAAAGATTTCGCGCCCCGTATCGTCATATCACAAAACTCAACCAGGGTGCTAGCAAACCTAACGGATAGTTTGATGTCACGGAAAGTTACAACTGTGGATGAGAGATTGTTAAATATGAAATTGAAACTAAATACAGAGCAATAATTATTAAGTGAATGAGAATCGCGCGGAGCGCGAAAAATTATACAGTGGAGCTCAGCTTCGCGCCCAGTTCAGATGCTTTCACGCTCCCGAGGGAGGAGGAGGGGGGTCGCCCCCCAGTTTTAGAATTATCGTGGTGATATATACTGTGTAAAAGTTTAATCAAGACCCTGCATTAATACAATTTTAGTACGCATTTTATCAATATTTTTAAAAAGTTTCTTTGGACTCTCGCGGGCCGCACAGAACGGTGTTACGGGCCGCATGCGGCCCGTGGGCCGTAGTTTGCCCACCCCTGTGTTAGAGGATTACTTTACTATGATTATGAGACTCTATACGCAAACTACTGTATAACGTTCTGAATAAACCATTGTATTGAGTATATATCTGTTACGAAGAACTTCACCAAAGGAACAGCGGGTCTAGTCTCCTTTCTTATCCACACCTTATTTACTACCTTATTATACAAGCTATGGGCACCAAACTTAACATACGTATGATGTACAATCTCATCCGACGTCACATCAAATATGACGTCATCAACCCCCCTCCACGAGAAGTTATGACGTCTCTAACACGACCCGTTCGCGCAACCGCTGTCCCGCGACTGACCGATATTCACGATCGTACATACCGGGCTCAAATTGAGCGAGTTGCGACGCCGAATTGCCGTTTATAATAATAGGTAGCCGATGATGTCGGCGAATGTCATCGGACTACCTTCATGCCCAGCCCAGAGAAGTATCGGCTACGCCAGAGGTCTCAAACACGCGGCCCGCAAGAGAATTTTGGAATTTCAAGTATTCAACAATATATTCAAGTTCCATATATCTTTTTTAGACATAGAAGATCAGGTTTGACGTCGCATTTCTAGTTCAGGATGATAAAACATGACCCGTTCACGANTGGCAGTCNNANGAAANTTGTNATTTGGTTTGGTGCGACCTTCTCGTAAAATTACTCGATTTCGGATTGACTGGATGATTAAATAAAAATGACTTGAGTTCAGTCCGGTCAAACGTTAAAATCAAAGAATGGCATGCGACTCGGAACGGTGAGTTGGTAATCCTGCGGACGCAACAATCTTTGAAACTATCATGGAGAATCGTAATATATCAAAAAGTCGTAGCTTGCGTGGCGCAGGGTATATAGCTATCTAATCAGATCAATATGGCAACCATCGGCGTTATGTGACCCCGTGACGTATAGTTGGTTACATGCTGGGTGTTGTTTGTTCTCTTTATCCATGTTATTATCGGTGGCGAGTCAAGTAGTACGCTCCACAGCTGTAAAACCAATACATTCATTGGCGATTGGACATTTCTATTGCAGGGGTTCTTAACCAGGGTCCGTTATGGACCACTTCGGGGTACGAAGCAACACATCATGGGGTGTGAGATGCATTGTGGAATTAGGCCAATACGCTGTAGAATATTTTCTTGACCAATTTATTCAACTGGAAAATGGTCGGGATTTTATGTGAATGGGCTTCCTGATTTTAATTTAGGTACCATCAGAAATTTTGTTGAAACTGAACAAGGGCTACAAGAAATCTTATCGGAAGCACGAGGGGTACGATCGGTATAGTTAAGAAACCATGCTATTACTATGGCTCATAATGATTATAATCAAGTTGTTATTGATATGTTCAAATTATAATCGAAGGCAAAATCTAACGCTGATTTAATTTGACATCGGCAATGACAGTTACAATAGCCTACTTATCACGACTATATCAAACCTCGAATTGGGCTACATCGCTCAAATACTCTGATATGAGATCAATCTTCAGTAGATTTCAGAATATTCTACATAAAATTGTGGCACGTCAAAGGTCCACCAACTGTAACATTATAACCCGATAGTTTGACAACGTCATGATGCATCCTCTCGCATGATGTCCATAACTCATTATTTTAACAAATTATGCCCGGCACAAAAACAATTTTTTTCGAACATTTGAAAATGTGATTTTTTCGTGTCAGGCGTGAATTGTACAATGGTAAATTACATTTTCACGATATCTGTGGAATGCCTGTCTGCAAGGTCCCGTCAAATAAGGCCTATTTGGAAATTATACATTAAATATCCCTATTATTGACGATGCAGCCCGCGGCATCATCAACAGCTAGGAAATTGGCCCGGGTGCACATTTGAGTTTGAGACCTATGGCTTAGGCCTTAGGTAGAATGCAGTTGATATTGAAGAAGAGCAGCAGCATATAGGTTGACTCTCTTGGTGGGGAGTGCAACTTTTAGTGTTTACTTCTTCAGCCTCATCAGCTACTCTGCGAACGGCTATGTGATTGTGAGATTGCAACTTATCGAGGACAACAGCGGTTGGCTGACAAGCTAGCCAGCGAAAAACTCACTAGGCTGTAAATTAAGCTACTAATATGTCTATTGCCCGCACACTGAAGAAAAAGACAGTGCACATTTTAGCGAAATATATGTGGCCCGAGCTTGATATAGCGAGCGATAACAGTAAGTCAGAGCTACTTAACTGTAATACACAATTTTATTCGAGTATTGGAACTTCTGTATACAATTGAAAAGTAGAATAGTACTAGAATATTATCCTCAGGGGTAATCGCCAGTACCTAGTTGATATAAAAAAGTACTTTGAAATATCTATCACTGACGACTTCCAGCCGAAAATATGCGGATTGTTTTTTCAATATGATTATATTGTTCAATAGTATACTGCAAGTCTTCATGAACAACACCGGAATAAGTGAAGCCGGGTGATTTGATTTTCCGGCATAAATAATTCCTTTATAGTTTGATAATTTCGAACTGTATTTGATGTTTTGTTAATCAATGAGATCACTTGGTTAACTTTTTCTATACCGAGCGTGGTATATCTATGTCCCTCTGTTGAGATCTGATATCCTAATACAAAGTCCTAATAACTTATATCAACTCCGTTCAATTTTATGATTGCATTTTATCATTTTGCTGAAAATTCTTTCTACGGTTGCCAATTGAAAATCATTAAAGAATGCGAGAAAGTTATTTGCGGTGAGCCTTTTATGATGAGAAAGTTTCATATGTTTTGAGAATTATTTATTCATGTCGACTGTAGTGTTTTCAAGAGTTAATAGTGAAGAGAAAGGTAAGGAACCACTGATACAGATGGGTAATTTATCGGTCACGTTTTCTGGCCTTGCACACATCATTGAATACGAATATACGGATCCGCTTGATTATAATGTTATGCTATCAGTATCACACATCTATATGTATAATGCACATAGGTTGGATTGCCTGCACGGTGACGATGAAGCTCATTGCATACGGAGAGGTATGTTAGCATGTAAATTGAAGATAAAAACTTAGAATTATATTGACACGACTATACGATGTGACATGGACATCGTCGACATACCAACACTGCGCTAGATATTGTCCGGATTTTCATACAAATTTTGCTTTCGAATCGTATCTTTATAAACAAATACAAATACCAATCACTTTACCAATACGTCTTAAAAATATTGAGTAGGTTTCCAGGGTGATACAATTTCCCCTTGCGCCATAACAACGTCATTTATTAAAAATATATATAAGTATAAGTTGCAATGAAGATACGCCAATATTGGTAGGCTGTAACATTTTATTCAAAGAAACAGAAATTGAATTGCTTTTGGGGTATACCTCGTCTTAGTTTTGGCATATGGATACTGAATCACTTTGCTACACTCTTCTCCACCTAATGTTTAAACAAGAAACAAGATGACAGCGGCTAGGCTACATTTAAACAAGACATTGTAGACATGAAAACAATTTGGCCCTCTTGGTACTTTTACATGAATGATTTTACAGGTATGTTTCTACTGATCTTCATAAATTTTTAGCATTTTCACTTACCCAATGTGTAAATGTATTTTCCAAAAAGATAGGACGATTGGGGAGTTGGGGCACAGACCAGCCAAGCGGAATTTAAATTAATTGGTGCTTATCGACTGTTACCGTCCGAAAATCCACACAATAATGTCAGGACATGTCGAATGCCAAGCAATGTCAAATTCACTTTTTTCATGTACAATGACAGTGCAGTGAAACAATACGAGGTGAGACAGATTTCACCTAGCAGTGAAACNAGGTACCATNCAATTGANTTGCAAAACGACAGTNTATGACGAATTGTGAAGAACGACAGCCAACATGTACTCATACAGCAAATACCTTCCCTTGAAGCTGTTTTGTATTTTACGTAGGCCTCCCTAANTNTAATTGCGGATATGTAAGNACGACATCAAAGCACATTTTCGCGTAGCCTGCGCACGAGTTATGCTAGTGTCACGAGAAAACAGTCGCCAATTGAATAAGCTACCCTGTTGGGTTTTATATCTTCTTAAAATTGACTCTCACGGGGTTAGTGGCTCAGCAACCATGAACCTCGCCGCACATCAGTGCTGTGACTTGGTCAATTATTTCCTCAGACGCGGTGCGCTGACAATGCCTACCTTCTACACCAGGGGTGTTAAACTCAACTTGCGTCGCGGGCCGGATTCAAACCTTCAGAGCGCCCGTGGGCCGGACCAGTCAAATGATTTCATAATAATAATTATAACATAATAATATTTATGGTATATCACGGACCATAGAGTTGTATTCTATCACCACCTTTATTCGCAAACAATCGATTTGGCAAAATTTCGATGATTCGCCGGTTGAATAATTAGATAAACTGCTAAAACAGCGACTTTATCGACGACATACGGTGGCATATTGTTATGGTGGTTTTGTTTTAGTCGTAATCGCGGGCCGGATGAAACCGTCCGGCTGGCCGGATGCGGCCCGAGGGCCGTATTTTTGACACCCCTGTTCCACACGGAGTGACTCGAAATTCAGCATGATCATTTGTTGTTGACTTCAGAGCCAAGCGGCAGTCAGTTTCAAGACAACAAGACAAAGGACTATGAATGCGGCGATCCGGTCGGCCGAAGTAAGTCCTCTACATTTGATCGAATTTCAAAACTCTCACTCTCTCTCTCTCTACCCTCTGACAAATATGATTATATATTTGATCGGCATTCAGATGCAACGCAGTGTGATGGGATACCAGAATGTGACAGTTTCTTGGACGAAGAATGTAATTATTGTGACACGAAACCAGAATTCTGCGAATCCATTTGGTTAATTGGAGAGGAATATTTAGGAAATGTTGCTCAGGAATACAGGGCTGAACACTACCCGGTGTGAGTCAACTTCCTTCTTTTACTTGAATATAGTTTACAGCCAACATCAAGGCTGTGTGTTAATCGATATTACTGACTGCATCACTGTGAAAATTCCTATACCGATTCAACTCATAACTATGAAACGCGATGGATGGTGACAAAAAGCGACTTGCTGCCACACACGGGACCGCGAGCGGCTGTAGGAGCCTTACTACGTTGCAAATGTGATACGGCCCAAACTAAAGTTGGAGGTGGACAGAAATTATCTAAGCAGCCATTTTATTCATAAAGCCATCGTATATGAACGGCAGAAAAACAATTTTTGCGAAAGGTACCATTGTACTCTAGTTCAGTGCCTCTTCGGCCTTTTTCGTCGTGGTACACTCTTTTAACGTTTGCTCGACACTCGTACACCACTGACCAAATAACACTCCAATTCCGTATAGTATGCCTAATCCAGGGGTGAGAGAGAGAAATATTTATTGATTTGTACAACCGCAAAGAAAACAACATTGGCGCATGAAATAATAACTAGAAACTTAACGGTATAGGACAGGGTGTGATCGATATGATTCTGGATAGGGTCAACTGGTCTGATCACACCATGCATTGAACAATTACAGATATTATTTATAAATTTGGTTGCAATTGGTTGGGATTATTAAATTCAGCATAGCATAAAATAAATAATAATAAATACCATGAAAAAATAGGGGTTGTACAAGTGGAGTAATAGGATATGAGGTGTCTGAATATAATTCTTTTTCAAATGAGTGATATGGAAGGTCCCGTATGGATGTAGGTATAGAATTTCAAATAACAGGACCGGCATAGTCGATTGATTTCTTTGTGGGGTTACGGGTGGAAGGGCCCACAGGGGTGTTCATCCTTTTTGGTATTCACGCCGTATTTCGATTAGATGTTTAGGTTACGGCGGTATAACGGCGGCTGGCCCATCTGGGTGTCATATACCTATGTTAAATTGGCTACTGGGAATTTCGCACTGTGGAGAGCCGCTGTGATGTTCCGTGCCATCACTGATATAGGTTGCGTATAAAAGTTCTCAAATATAACAGTAAAAATTATGAATGCTGCAAAAAGGGATAGGGACTTCTTTTTCTACTCACGCATAGCGCGAAAACATTTTCAATCTGTGACATTAATTTCGTCGAGAATATTGGTTGTTTCATCTATGACTGTCAAATATGTATCCATTCTAAGCCCATGTGATCAGAATAACTTGTAGAGAAAATTTGGCTAAATTAATGATGATGCATTGTTCTGCTTGTTGATATTTTTGTCCTCCCGTCAGAATTATATCGCAGTTATAAACCCTACGTGCCTACGTGCATACCTTCCTACGTTTATACCGCGCTATGTCTAAGGTGGGGACTGGTTTCGTGTGCCATGGGTCTATATACCCACCCGTTTATCAAAAGTTGCACACGGGCGAAAATACACTCTTCCCGTTAAGATTGTAGACATAGTCGAAATATACATTGGAATCAGAAACGTACCAGTAAAACTTTCATTCGTGAGACGCGCAATATTCCGACCCGGTATTGATGGGGTACTTAATTTTCCTTCAATCACGCCAAGGTTAAGCATGAAATTTTTTTAAAGCTCAATTAAAATCCTTCAAAGATTTGAGAACCAATTAGTTGAATCAAATTACATATTGACGGTCGCCAACACATGCAAATTTAATTATTGTACAGGGTTGAATAAATATTGTTGGCCGGCTGCATGCGACCGTAATTCGACGGGTTTGCCACCTCTGACCTGTTGAAATAAGGATAAGCAAGGCTGCAGCGTATTGGAAATTCTACATACTAAACAGGGATCGAGGTTACCGGAACCATCAAACAAGGTGGTTCTGAAACTTTACCCCCAAGTCCCCTGGCTACGCCCCTGTACACTGCGCTATTTACAAGCATCTGGCATGAAGTAAAAATTCAAAATGTCATCGCAGTTTCATCAAGAATCATTATGAATAGCTATAAAAATCTGAACACATGTCAACTACACCCCGTTCTTCTCCAAAGGGAACCAATAGTTCCATTACTACCGTTTGAGTGGCGAGGATAAGCATTTGCTTGTGACATCACAAAGCTGCTGTTTCCGTCTGAAATGAGCATTGTAGGGTATTGCACACCCGGTCAACATGTTCAGAAGCATAAACTTGACCATTTATTGTGGTAGCTATAGTCAATGGCCCATTTCCTTGCGGGTCTGGTACACCCCAGTACACCTCATCTGAGTTGTACACCCTTTTAAAATTTTGGTACACCCTAGTGCAGGGGTGACGAATTTTTTTTCCCGCAGGCCAAATGAAAAGCAGAAAATACGTTGGCGGGCGAGTCAAACTTTACCTAGATTTCATTTCTAAAGTGAATGCAGTGAATTACATTGTAAATACAGTGTGGATGTGGATGTGTTGATTTAAGGCAATAAATATTTATTCGCCGTCACAATTCAGAGCAATGGTAAACATGAACAATTTAAGCTCTCTTTATTCTCCAGACGCGTTTAGCTGTTAAACGAATAAATGAATTCAGGATACTACAAAGCTTCTCCTTCCCATTTAGCACAATAGCGACCAGTTCTACTTGCATTGTATAATGTGTAATTGCAACAGCTATCAGTGTGCAAAGAAAATGCTCTCTATACCTGGGGGGTCCGTGCCTCACCAGCCGTGAACCTCACCGCACGTCACTGGTTTAAACAGATTCAAAAGCGAAACCAAAAAGGCAAAGTATGACGCAACAATCAAAATCACAGACCTCGAGATTCGCATTCGCATTCAGCACATAATCCAGTGGTTCACAACGTGGGCGATTTTGAGATACAGGGGGGCGATAGGGGTGCGAAAAAGTACGAACAGGGTTGCAGAGGGCGAAATCGTTATAACGTTCAGTCGGATATATTCCAATCGGCAACCGGATACCGACACGAACTACACATACATGTGAAAACGGGTTTTTCTGGAACTGACGGGAATGTTGACTATAAAAAGCTCAATTCGCCATGAACTATCCTCAGATACGGGGATTTTCAGGAATTGCCGCGAAAGTTGACCTTCTTTGATTTCGTTTTTTCTTTCAGTCAATTTATCAGCTATCAGAGTGAGCTGTATAAATTCCTCCTTTATGTGTCCTCCTTCTCGGATCCGAAAATATGGGGGCGATAAATATATGTCAGGTTGTACAAGGGAGCGATTAGTCGTTGAAGGTTGGGAACCACTGATATAAACAATGGTGACCACGTCTGAAAGTAGGACATGCAACCTCACGACTTGCTCAAATGATAAGTAATATTACGGATATTGCGACTGTCGAAAATATATTCAGTTACCGGGATGGAGGGGTTGTTTTACAAAGTTATAATGAAACAGAATTCAGTGAGCAGAATATTTACCAATACTACTTCTACACTGTTAAAAATATTCTATGCCAAATTACTGGTCTGGTCCTGGCAGCAGTTTTACGACTCTGAGACCGGTAAATTTGAAAAATATTTTCCCGTAAATATTATTGACCGTAATTTATTTTTACAAAGACTGACTGTTAAAATTTTTACGGAAAATTCCTGTTACCTGATGTAAACGGAAAACGGCTGCAATACCAAGTTACTGGTCTGGTCCAGTGCAGCAGTTTTACGCTGATGAGACCAGTAAATTCGAAATAACTCTCCCAGTAATATGATTTTACATATGCTGACCGTAGGAAATTTTACGGAAAATTTCCGTAACTAAAGGTAACAGAAATCTGCTGTAATATCAATATACTCGTCTGGTACCTTGCAGCAGTTTTACGTTCCTGAGACCAGTAAATTTGAATCAGGTTTATTTGGTGCGGGAACACGTAAAAAACAGTAAGTGTGGATAATGACGAAAATCCAGTATTTCTTGTGGAGATCATCAGTCAGCAACTGCCTCAATGAAGAGGGCTTCATCAAAACTTCAGCAGCAGTTGAAGGAATGTACTTTGGGCCGTGCTCTTTTGTAGATTCTTCTATAATCTGAACAAAGATTATGCAGTCATCAACACAGTTACAACTTGGAAACTTTGAGACGCTATAGTATGACATACTGTGACTTTTCATATTCTTGTCAATTTCTCGAATAATGATGGCCTAGGTTAGCGGTGTCGAACATAAGGCCCGCAGGCCGCATGCGGCCTGCGAAGCAATTCTGAGTAGTTTGAGAAACCCCTGTATTACCCAGCATATTTTCTTACAAATGTTGAGATATTATTTAAGGAAATACTTCCCGCAAGGCCACAAATGTCAAGATCATAGAACGTGATATAATTATCCGACAGTGGTGTTATGGTTTTACTCTGGTCATCATCAGGAACAAGTTGGTGATACTGACATCCAATTCCCAAAACTCCAAAAAGTGCACACTGAGTTCATATTTTTATGAAGAAATGAGCCAAAAAGTAGTTATTCGTGAAGTGAAAAAAAACTGTTGTATGCAGGTCGCATGGAGAATATAATAGTTAAAAAATACAATTCAAATATATTTGGTCGCACTGCTGTATCACTTCTACTCAAAGGCCCCAGACAGACAGAGAAACCCAAATGACGATTAATATTGAGCCAAATTCCAACGTCTGCGTTTACAATTAAATCACTTGTGTTACTCAAAGCGCATACGATGAGTTAACGGCAGATTACGAATTAAACAAAGGGAGCATACAAATATGTCAGCTTATTCCGTCGTTAGAGTCAGTGTTTTAGCGGTTGAATTCAAACGATCAATCTTTGAATTTTTGCCAAAATTCCGTTGTTTGCGAGTAAAGGTGCTGCTAGAATATATCCATATGATATGATCGTGAATGTTATGAAATATACCAAAATGTATACAGGATTGATAATGAACTATTCAAGCAAAAAGTAAGGTCGGGCATTTTGATGTACCGAAACATTTTGAAATGATTTGACTGATCCGCCCCGCGAGCGGTTTGAAAGTTTGAATCCGACCAGCGACGCAAGTTGAGTTTGATACCCCTGGCCTAGGACTTCGTACCTGAATCATCTTTTCCAGCGTGATTGCAAACTTTTCTGGCAATATTCCTTTGCATCGCACGTCCAATGTATTTCGCACGGCACCGTGCTAGAAGCGAGAGGCGATATGATCCCTTTCTAGCACATAAGCATTCGATTCATGATTCATAATGCCATAACGCTTCCATTTTCATGTAGTTCAATGTCAGAAGATGTAATACATTCTTATAAGCCATAGCTTCTGTTCACCATTAAACTGTAACGAAAATACATACGTCTTCAGAAACAGGACTGAGAATAACTTGCCAGGTTTGAGCTCGGATACTGCTATACCTACAATATCTGCTATCAACACCTGCAATATTCTAAAGCTAGAGTTAAGCTGTGGCTTCGAAACCCTCAATATCTTACAGCAACGCATCTTGTCATTATCCAATACAAAAACATCGCGTCGATATAATATCTATCTCGGAATATTCAGCCGCACGTGCTCAGGCTCAGATATGTCTGACGCCGCTATGTCTGGAATATGTATGACGTCACAATGTACTGTTCGCTCGAGCAGCTACGAATTCATGATCAAACAATTCATAAGGCCATTCGCAGGAAAAAGGTAAAGGACGTATACTACTCTCGTCGCAATGGCAAAGGAGCATGGCGGCTATACACCAGCTCCAGTGTTTCGATATATAGTTTGCATCATACATGCGTTGAGGAGTCTACAATGGTGGCAGAACTGGTCCAACAGATAATTACACAAAAGATCATACCTGCAGTAAAACTATACATAACATACCAAATTCGCTTGGCATGCTACTATAGCTAGACCTTGATGTCTCAAAGGATACTATTTATAAAGCGATATAAACGATGGTATCTGCAACGACCAAATGATCGGATACCATTCACCGATTAGCATTCAGCATGGCCATCGATGTCGTAATTTGCTTGATGATTGAAACATGATGTAATGACGAAAATCGCATATATATGTCCATAAGACCGTAAGCGTGTAAAATGATCGAATTGTAAGCGCAATAGCAATGTTGCAAATAATGATTATCCTGTAAATCGCTTTTACGAATGTAAAAGTAAATCCGGAATACTTATTATCCAGTAAATTGCTTTTACAAATCCAAAAGTAAATCTGAAATACTGGTTATCCCGTAAATTGCTTCTACGAATTTAATCTGTAATTTTTTTACCCTCTAAAAACAAGTAAATTTACTTTTGACGTGCCCGTATATTAATTTAACGGGCATTTACCGTTAATATAACTGACGGGACAAATTTACCGGTATAATTTGAGTAAATCTACGAATATTTCTAAGAGTGTACCTTACAATATTCAAAGTGTTAAAAGTACAATGTTTTGCCAAACAAACTGTCAAGCAGAATTGGAAATAATCTGAAATTCTAAGCAACTGAATCAATAGCACAATTAGTCAAAACCTACTTGAGCAGTCCGGAAAACTAGAAGTACCGATTCAGTGACCACCTTTAGAATAACGCCTGGAATAGACGATCCGTACGGAGCGCATGCGTTTAGTGGGATTGGTGAGATAGTGAGATTGCGTCATCGCAAGGGTAGTAAACAACATGCGCTCAGCCGTGACTTTCAGGTATCGATGATCATCACCTGCATAGTTGGGATTGTTGGGAATATTCACAAATGTTTATTGAGCCTGACAATATTGTCGCTTTGATGTTTGAGGTTGAGGGTTCATTGATTTAGAAGTAGGCTATGCCCCGTTTCAAAAAGTGGTTAAAATCTGAAGCCTTAGAAAGAAAAATGTTATTATTTTATGTGTTCTGGCTGCTTTTATGTCTTCCCCCGTTGGATTCTGAATGTTAATGTGTACAATGCCGAGCATGCAAAGACTCCGCAGTCCGCATACTTAACATATCTTCAAGTCCATATCACAGAACATTATCACGCCAAATTGTGTTCTGGGCTACCTTGTTATAGTAGTCTGGATTGGTGTGATTGTACAGCTCTATACACAGCGGCAATTAGATTATCGTCTTATATATTATTCATTTTGTTTTACTACTGAAAATAGCATAAAATCACATGGTTAATCACTGCAACCTCAGAAAGTGCGATGTCCAATAACTACAGACCTGCCAACGCAGCTGAGCGGATGGAAAATACGCGTGAAAGCGAACGCGTGCGAGTTCCACACTTTTGCTCTTTCTGCTCCTCATTTTTCCTCGCCCCTCTTCTCTCTCGCACGCATCCGTTTGAGAAGACAAATAAGGAGATAAAGAGACGGACGCGTTTACGGATCGTCTATTCCAGGCTTAATATAACGATCGTGTCCCATTTCATTTAAAGTTGCCTACACTTCGTGACTGGGGAGAAATTTCGTCTTTCATTGGATATGTGGTGCGACGGGACTTCAATTTGCGACAACCATACCGACGAGCGCGGCTGCAGTACAAGGTGAATTGAGTCGTCACCCATGAGTACGATTAGGGATAAGATTTCGTAAACATTGGAGGCTAGTCGTCCACTTACAGTGCTTTGTTGAGCCTTTAAAAGATGACCGGGCCACCGAAACGATATGATTGACCGACTTAATATTGGAGAGAGAGAAAATCTTTATTCGTCCACATTGCAAGTAAACATCACACACAACAAAAACGCAATACAGTGAAATGAGAACATTCAAAGTAGGCGAGAGGCTCGTTATGAAATCGTCTTCAAAGCCGAGCCACAAAGACCATGAGCAATGATCACAGTAGAAGTAGATAGC
>ATSW01010416.1:0-22222 GCA_000444245.1 Botryllus schlosseri
CTAGCACAAAATAAAGGCACCCATCCAATGTGAATACATGCATAGAAAACGTAAGCGTATTTCAAACGATGATGCGTCGATGTTGCTGGGATGAAAGTCATCGTGTATCTGGCTGCAGCGTGCAGAGCAACTAGCGTAATGAGTAGACGGTAACGTAGTTGTGTGAGGGTCCGTCAGCTTGGGACATTGAGTGTAGATGTGATGTGCGTACCGTACAGTGCAGTGTAGGGGTTTTATACAATTAACAGCCTCAACTGGAAGCTAATTGTAGAAGATTGGTATTTCTTCCAGGCTTAGAACAGTATCAGTGTTTTTCCGGTTATGACGACTTCCATAACGAATCAACAGAGCCTACGTTACGTGAAAATGAACTGGCCCGAATTTTGAGCTTGGTTAGTGATATAGAAATGTTAATTGCCATGAATCCCCTCGCCTGACAATTCTTTTCAGTGCAGTCCGGCAGTATTCAGCTTTCCGCGACCCCGCGACCCAATTTCATCCGCTGGGCTTAAATCTGGCGTGACAACCGATATATAATAGAATATATTCAAGCCTGCTTGTGAACCGGTGCAGTGTTTGAAGGGATATGGGTCGGGTGTGAATATCAACAGCGAAGCGTGTCTTTTGCGTAGCAATGTAAGTAATTATTTCGCAGGCCGATTATTCGTATGGTACTCTAGTTCCAATTAAAATGAAGTCAATCTGCCTGCTTGTGATATTCGTGCCTTCTGTAAGCAAATGCCTGCCTAGAAATAACAGAAATTACTCGATTGACAATTAGACAATAGACATCCATGTCGATTTGAACGCTGGCGTGTGTTCGTAATCTGTGAAGAGAATTCCGTTATCGTTGATTCGTATGTTTTATTTATGTTGTTGTCATGTCCATCAATCTGCCTATAATAAGCACAATACCGACCCGGTATTCGTGGTGTAAATGGTTGACTAACAGGATCTAATAGTCTATTCCTAGTAATTTGCAATAAGTCGGCCTATTTCGCAGCGGTGAGTTACTATAGCGAAAGTATGGCCGCCAATAATAGACTAGGGCTAGTTTTCTGAATCTATGTATTACTGAACCGACGGAGTGAAATCCTTCAGATTCGTTTTGCTCCCGTGCTAACTTTTCACACAACATCAATTTGGGGGTATTATGCATGTCAAATGACAATTATGATCGGTTCGTAATCTTGAATTATATTAGCGACTGTTAGGCTTACTGTTGAGTGTCGCTCCTTTAACCGTTGTATATGCGTTGAATTTGTACACCGGTATTTATGGTAATAATTGGATACCGGTATTCATGGTTCCGCCTGGAATTCGGGGAGTTTGTCAGTTGCGAATATGATACATGACGCACTAAAAATATTACTACAAAGGTGTTCAATTGGGCAATGAGCGTGTGCGGTTCAGTGTTGGCAACTTTCCTTAGTACAGGATAAGATGTGGTAACCACTAACCAGATGTAAACGAGGACAGCGCGTGTATTTAGCTTTTGCCTTGAAGTTGTTGCAGTCTTGTAATGCACTCAATATCAATATCCTTTAGTTTTTACTGGCTATATCCCGAGACTCAGGTCGGCCTAGATTAGGCTTATATAATACATATCGATGGTTGGGCCCCAAATCAAATTCCATAGCAGAGGAACAAAAATTGAGTCTAAAAATGTTTATAAATCGTGAGAAGCTCAGAAGAAGTTCTGAAACAGGCAAAACATTTTTCATGTAAAATATGAGCGACGAGGGAATACCGCAATATTATTGTTGGATTATAGAGGTAACGAATGTAATAAGTGTGGATCTTACGGAACCGATACGCCGCAGGTCTGACGTAGTCCAGGATCTGGCATTGATAAGATTTTTGACGTACTCGTAAATCTACGATGTCTTGAACAGACCGAAATTATGTGTTTACCCGTATGTGTCATGTGAAATACTATATCTTGATATGCGCACAGCGTGATACAAGCTGGTGATACCAAACAAGCACTGCGGGGTTTCTTCACTCCTTACGTTGGGGCGATTTTGAAAGCCAGTCGCCAATGGAAATCGTCCTTTCAATATAGTAATTTACATTTCGCCGCATCATCTAGTTGACATCTATCGCTCATAGAAACGGGTCAAGCTGGGATAATCCGAAAACGAAATATCGCGAATGGGCCCAGTATACTTTTGAACGCTCTCTTATTCGAATTGTCATGCCGGTGACGTCATATTTTGTGATACGATTGTTGATATACAATGTTCTTTCCAATTCTCTACTAGTTGCTGACGATTAGACGCGACGGGTGTCAGCCGAAAATGTTCGGGTTCATTTTAATATTAATACACTAATCAATTATATATTGAAGTTCTGTACCTCCAATAAACTCTTCAAGTATAGTTTATCTCAGGGGCGGGCGACTTCTCCAGTCGGCAAGCCGGACATGGGGAAATAAAGTACTTGCCGGGCCGGATTCCTGAATCGTTACATTAATTGCGTATTTACCCACATGCAGAAGAAATGAATCGTATTTGATGTTAATTTTGAGCGTAGAGCATAGAGACCGAAAACAGTAGTCAATGAATTTATTAAAGCAATGTACTTCAATAGCTGTTCAAGTCAATAAGGCAATCTGGTCCATCAAAGCTGTCAACACGTTCTTTGAACTCTGGCTGCATTTTGGACGTGCAAACCCTTAGTAAAGACTGTGGACATAAGTTAGATTGGAACGCGGCTTTGTCTTGTAAATGTTCATGGTCGAAAATGTTTGCACGTAAATGCATGTATATTTGGGTCGTGGGCCACATTATCATGTAAGACTGGAAGCTGTCCGCGGGTCGCTCAAAATCCCGCCCCGGGCCGCTCAAAATCCTGTCGCGAGCCGTATGTTACCCGCCCTTGCTTCATTTAGACTAGAGTATAGAACCGGCGATTGACAACTTTCACCCCCGTGGGGATACACGAAGATTCCTAAAGGACGGAGAGGGGGCGGGATGGATTGGCCGGGCCCTACAGGTCGAATACAGATTCCACGGTGGGTGTGCCCGTACAAGCACATGCATGTACGAGTTACCGGCATTCTAAAACAACAATTGGAAGAAAACGTTAACATTTTAATACAGACGTAAGCACGCAGTCTCCCGAGCGGCGCTCGTTTTATCTCGCTAACTTCGACTTGTACAAACTACTAATCTAGTTAGTTAAAGGTCAGCTAAATGCTGATTTTTGAAGTAGTTTTAGTTCTAGATACTCATTTGACAGAAATTACTTGCCAAACAACTAGAAAACACATGTGTTCGCTTGGCGTGATTCGTGATAGCGGTGTTCGGTTGTGATGTTTTTGCCGCCATTGCTAGCTGAGAGTCATGGCACTACTACAAGTGGCGTAGCCAGGGAGTGGGTTTTGGGTGTCGAAACTGTGGTACTCCTAATTCCGTCCTCTTGAAATGCCGATGGTAGCTCCAATATCACTTGTCTCAATTGCAATTCCCTAATTCGTCTCCAGTGCCGATTAGCTTTGGAAGTGTATCGCAGTTTGTTGTCTTTCAGTTCGTTAGTTCGTTGTTGATTTTTAAAGGTCCAGTTCTAGATGGGGTTTTTGAAAAGTGTGTAGCTCTAGTTCTAGTACATTTTAAAAATCTGGTAGTTTCTACGAGTCTGGCTAGCGTACCACGTTGATTCATCACGAATGCGTTCCCGGAAGGAACACAGATTCCATCACACATACATTGAACCAAAATCATAATGGATGTATTCCGCAGATGGTTTGAAATTGCGATATTTGTCTCAAACATCTTTTCAAAAATCTGGATAAAATTGGGGTGAAATCAAAAATCCCCGGGAAGCACTACAACCCACCCCCTCACAATCTGTCATATTGAATATTTGAGCTACCACCTACCACTAATATTTGCATCAATACAGACATATCGCACGCCTTGAAATCATAATTAAGGATTGCACGGTGCGTTGATTGGTCGGATGGCGAAGCAGACATGACGGCGCCTGTATGAAATGCTGTTCTCAAATCCACATTGTTTTCCTAATCATCGAAGAGAAGTAACTGCTGTTGAAGTGACATTCGCATTTCAAATTACTAACGTAGTTAACATTCACGAATGCTGGGTAACTTGATGCAGTTAAAATACAGGCTTGTTGCGCAACGTTGTAATCACCGATGAACTAGTGAATTGAGCAGTGGTGGAGTTAACCTAATGATATCAGTTCATAATTTTCTCTGTCGCTGAAGTTATTATCCAGGTATGCATGTAGGAACTGACTGAACAATACGCCTAAAAGAGCATTTGGGTTATGGCTATCCTGGCTCGCGCAGCAGTAGATGTACCTTGAAATCTGTGCATGTGCAATATGCATGCACGTTGAACGCCTCAGTATTCGTTAGTGGTGATCGTGGTTGGCCTCTCCTATGCGATGGTTAGGTATAGACAACATGGCTTATGAAATAGTATTAACGACACCACGAAACCTCAGTGATGCCATACAGAGTTAATCAAAGTGACCCCTTTGCTTCCTTCTGGAAACGCCCCTGGAGCTCGCGCAACCTGAAGATAAATTATCGGTATATGATTGGTTTTAGGTGAAGTGTGTACCAGTTAGGAAAGTCTATCTTATAGTCGGCAGTCATCAAATACCTAAGTAAAAACAAACCGACTATAGAAAACATGACTGTTAGCAACTTGGTAAGCCCTAATGCTCTAGTCTATTATGTCTTATTTACGTAATGCTTACCCGGGGCCCGGCTTACCTGAAGCGACCTTGCTCACCATAGTAATTGAAAACTTGATGCATAGCCTGGAAGTTGGAGTTTATCAACGACTCATCGTGTATGGCTTGTCTTTATTACTCTGTTGGTCACTGCTATTATTTTTGTGTATGCGTTGTTGTTTGTGATATTCATGGTGTTTGTCGACTACTGTGGTGATTTACACCAGGTCAATTTTCTTCATTTTTATTCCGTAGCTGCCGACCGCTTGTAGCACAGCCCACTTCTAGGCTTTCATATGACATCGCTTACATGAGATGGCGTGTTTTGTTATTATTGAGATTTATACGTCGGTTAAGCTTTCTCTGTGACTACGCAATGCGCATCCATACGGTGGTCAGAGTCGCTAACGTGAACCGTTGTATTTTAACAGCGTAGTAAAGGCGTCGCACTAGCAGTATTATTCATTGCGATCATGTCTCAAGAAATCTATCTGAGACCGTCAGAGATCCGATTCAGCCAAGACCTGATCAACGCAACCTTCCACAACGGCGACGACGTCAACGAAGTCGCGGACATGATGTCCGAAGGTGACTACAGGATGCACGAGCTGCCCGTCGTGGAAGTGTTCGTCAAGGACGGCAAATTGTACACGAGAAATAACAGAATGTTGTACGTTTACCGGGTGGCGGAATTTCGCGAGTCTATCGGACGCGTGCCGGTGGCCGTAGTGCGGATGAGAGCCAGAGACAAGTTCACGACTACAAACGACGGTCTTTCGATACGGATACGCGGCGGAACTACTCTGCACCACCACTGCCCTGCGTGTCTGCCGTACTGAATATTGATGTTAGTTCGCGGATAACTGACACTTTAAACGGAGTTTCCTATTTGATTTTCCATAACACAGTCTGATCGGGCCTTGCAATTTTACGATCAAAGTTCGTTGCTTTTTACTAATCGCTGCCGCCCTGCTCAATGCACTTTGCATTGGTATTAGAGCCATTTCCTTACGATTTTAACGTCGGATTTCGTTGTTATTTCATCACGAGCTCTTCTCGACAGCTCTACAGTATAAGAGCTGTGAAAAGTGAGTGTAAAAGAGCTGCATTTGCCACATGTCCATCATAACGTAGGTTGCAAATCAGTCCTTCTGTACTTTCTGATATCGAACTGTACTCTTACACCTGTTCCAATGGGTGAGAGAATGTGTCAAATACACTATATCTCGTTGATGTATTAGGCTCTGTGTACGCGTAAGGGTATTTTCGGCCCTTCGTTTGTACACGAAACACAATTCACACCACAGCTGGGATATATCTCCACAAGGCTTAGTGTGTTTGACAGGTTTTTGTCCACTGGAATAGCTGTGAAAGCTAAATGTTTTACATGAAAGTCTGATTTCCAGCCTAAGATATGGTCAAAATTGGCGAACTACCGAATTTTCGTTGCCAGTGTGCAATGTGTATGTTCCATGATCCAGTTTACATCGCGAGATGGTAATGCTAACGTAGGCTGTCTCCGATGTCAATGATTGAACGCCATGCACGATCCGATATTGGATTCGTTGCTTGTGACGACACAGCTTTTATATGTTTATTATAAGTCTATCGAATGATTTGCTAGATTACGCATATCGCACTGCCAGACGTACGACCGACCAGTCGACCATGCATGGTAGATTCCAAACGCCACAGTCTGGTTCTTGAAGTCTGCAACAGTTGGCGGGGGTCTGTGATCTTTTTAAGTCATTCTGCCTGCGCGTAAGTTCCTGTTTAGGCCTATATTTCTGATCATGCTTGTATAGGTTAGTACAATGCAGATATTTAACTTGCTTAATCCGTGCCATTTCCTCAGCTGTTCTCTGCCATGAACTATTCGTTCTTTTCAATTTTTCAGATTTACTATACGCTGCATACACTGTACCAGTATACGTACGTACTCCGCTGGCGTATTTCGCATTGCAGATCCGTGCTGGCATGGGGAAAGTATTGAAGTCTGGAATGATCACCATTCAATTGCATTTATTTCGGGAAGGGCTTGTCGGGCAGAATTCCATCACAACCTACGTAGTTGAACGTGACGCGAGAATGAGAGGAATTATGGCAGACTATTGCCGACGAAAGAACTTGAATATCGACGATGCCCGTTTCAGACTAGTGTTGCAAGGGCACCGTATTCGTGGCCGCGACACACCGCATACACTTGGAATCGAAAATGGATGCATACTTCACGTGTTTACCCGTATGGTCGATTAGGCATCCCGGCAATGGAGACGGAATCGGCATTTGCAATCATGCTATCTGCAACGGATGAGGACGTAATGCGATAATATTTGATCTCTGAAATGGAAAAAACTAAGCACGTCACTAATCACTCGTCTCTCTTATATTTATGCGTTCTTTCTGAATATTTTCTATGTCATTTGACACTAAAGCAGCACCCATTTTAGTGCATCCAGAACTGGTTCGTGATCTTGCAACTAGGGTTAGGGATATTCATTGTGTCAAAACTTGAACAAATCACTGGGTGTTCAAAACGCACCACTATTAACTTACTCACGTTTCAGAACTTGCTACTAGAACTAGAACTGCTATAACAACAGTAGTAATTTGACAGTCACCTAACTATAGTTGTAGTTTCTACACGTCTGATTGTGTCTCATAGTCGGGCGACCTGAAATATGTCTCCTGGCCGCAGACTTGGAAAACTAATTATAGTGGTATAATGAGACTAATTAGGGAGAAATGCCTGTAATCTAATTATAGTGTACTTCGTAAAATGTTTATTTGTTCTAATTCTATTTCTAATCCAATCCGTGAAATGTTTTTATGCTCTAATTTTAATGCTAATCTAATGTCTGGGTTTCCTGTAAATGCTACAGAACTGTATAGTGCGAAACGAGCCAAGCTTGCTGTAAAGACATTTGCTATTCTCATGCTCATGAGAAGGAACTAAGCTTCGATATTACCGATCTTGATTGTATGTCGAAGTTCCCCAAGTCACCCTGGCCGTGCAACCCGATCCAAACGAAACTTCGACCTGAATCATTCCTAGAACAATGTCAACCTGTCGATATGCATTTAATGTATATCGCTTATACAAGCGTCATATTATAATCGCAAACCACGGTTGCTCCCGCTTGTAACAGAACTAATCTTTGCTTTCCAAATCCTCAGATCATAAATTTACTTTACGCTACGCGCTCGATATACCACTGACTTATTTCGCGTCGCAAATCCGAGCTTCCACCAGCGGACATGGCGAAAGCTGTCAAACCGGTTGAAACGGATATCTCCAAGCCGGGTAGCGCCAGGTTTGGAATTTGTTCCGCGTCGGACGGATCCATAACACACTACAATGTTGAGCGGTACTCGACTAAGATGGGCAAAATTATGCGGGATTATTGCCAGAGAAAAAATATTGCCCTTGACAAAGTTCGCTTTGGATTCGACGGCGTGCGGATTACAGCCCGCGACACGCCCGACTCGCTTGGAATAGAAGACGGGGACTTGATCGATGTGTTTACCCTGCTAGAGGGGGGTTGTTTCTGCCTACTATGGCCTCTAATGTTCGATGTCTCGTGTCAGTATACTATCTAATTATCACGGACTGCCTAAACGCGGATTGTGAACAGAAAAGGCGCTTTAACGATTCTAGTCGGTTCTTCAAGAGAATGTATTATCATTTCGACATCTTCATGGTATTGGATATCTAGGTCTTTGTGCGAATTTTAGTCTAAAACGGACGTAAACTAAGAATACAGCGTGATGCGATAAGTATTCTGCGCACATCTATCTATATCAGTGGTTTCCAACCGGTGGGGAATTCAATGGTTTGTGGTGGGAAATAGACGCTTTTGTTAAACACAATTTACAGGATAGTCTACATATGCGCTGTCACCGCTGCTCTGGATTGTATATATCGAAAATTATATTGCGGGTTGTTCACAAAAGCTAATTTGTAACTATGGACAACCAATGATGGCGTCACTAACGCATCCAGATCGACCAGTATGACGTGATATAACGCTTTATGTTTACGTTTTATGTTGCAGTTATAGGCGATTGTCTTGCGTACTGGCGTGGTTGTGTGTCTCGTGTACTCACACAAGCATATAGCTGCTCCGTAATGACAAAAGATTTGGGTAGTAGTGGCGAATGAAGACTCGGAATAAATCTGAAGTGGGAATGAAGAAAAACAGGTTGGGAACCACTGAATAATGAATATGATGTGTATTACGGGATCTTGCTCTTTTTGGTAGTATAAAGGTAACATATTTGAACTTTCTTAGCCATAACTTTCGCCCACATGTTCAAGTGCCAAATGCGACTAGGTCACGTGCTCATATGCCCACTGATTACGTTGCTTATGTGCGTCATATCACAATCGCAAACCGCGTTTTTTAAAAGTATCTCTCTTTCCATATCTTTCAGATCACTAATTTACTTTAAAGCTACACGCTCGGTGTACCGCTCACTTATTTTTCTTGAGAAATTCACTCTTCTTCCTGGGGACATGGCGAAAGAGGCCAAGCCAGTTATGGTCAACTTTGAAATTTATTCCAATTCGGACGGATCTAAATCGCAGTACACGGTTGAGCGGTACTCGACCAAGATGGGCAAAATTATGCGGACTTATTGCCAGAGAAAAAACATTGCTTTTAATGCTGTTCGGTTTCAGTTCGACGGCGAGCGTATAGCAGCCGGCCACACGCCCGACTCGCTGGGAATAGAAGATGGAGACCATATCGACGTCTTTTCCGACCAAGGCGGGGGTTGCTCCTGCCTTCTGTGTCCTCGAATGCTCGATGTCTCCTCTTAGTACCGACCTGATCAAGGATTGTGAACTAAAGAAGCGTTTTTAAAGATTTTAGCCGTCTCTCAGAGAGGCTGTATTTTGGCATTTCCATTTGTCCACGGAATGGGATATCGTAAATCGTCCGATCTTTACGTGAACTTTGGTAGATTTTGTAGACGCGGACTACGGCGAGATGCGATCAGCATTGAGGGTATACCTACATTCGAAAATGATAAATGTGTAACTCTCCTATCTATGTTTTATTACGATTGTTCTCGGTATAATTTGGCTCGTAAAGAGCCAAACGAATTTCCATGAAAAATTATTTCTTCACGTCACTACCCTTGTCGACTATTGCAATCTCGTAAATCATAACCCGACCCAATGTCGGGTGGACGTTTGAATATGTTTTATGGGTCCGCGTGCGAAACTACATGACAATTGGTGTGGACGTGCGAAATATACAGGGGGTCAAGTCACATTGCCTTCGAGTATGCAAGGTTAATTATCTCAGTTGATTAAAGTTTACGAAGGTTGATTAATTATATAAATACGTTTTAAACTAGACAATTGTAAGACACGCCCTGGTCGACTGAACAATGAACATCCTTACTGCTTATCGACTGTGACGCAATTTACTTGATAGTTTTGTCATGGTGAATGCAATTCCTACCTCTGTCCTGATTATGCAAAATCAATCAATATTGTTCGCTGAAACGTGACGCTTCGTCATCCAATGTGCCTTGTTGTATCCACGCGCTTTGTTGTTGTTCACTACTAATACAGTTTGGGCCGTTCATGGAATCTTTGATTGAATCGATGTCATTGAGCGATTGCATTGCTTGTTCGCAATGTGTTGAATTATGTAGCAGTTGTTTTATACTTAAACATATCACAAGATACAGTCTCGCCGGTATTTTTACTCAATTGCATTCGTTATATTTTCAGAACTTGCGTAGGTTGTATTTAGTGAGATAGTTACATCAACTAACTACGGAAAACAGGTCTTTCGGAGATCAAGTGTCTTTAGACGTAGCAAATACGGAGTACGGGCATGAAGAAACAAAGCGAGTCCGGATGTTATCCTGTTTCCGTAACACTAACCGGATTCGCGTTTAGATAGACTGCAAACTACCAGAGAATTTGCTAGCTGAGACTAGGGCTGGGCACAATGATTCGAGTACTCGAATCTGAATCGAGTACTAATTTCAATGATTCGAGTCGAGTAGTAAAAGACGATTCTTTCGAATACTGGAATGATACGCTTCTCACCACTGAAAGTCTGTTAATCAACGAGAATTATAGTTTCGCTACTAATCGTCACTGTTGAAGCCTTGGAACATTAATTGGCGGTACCGTAGCATACGAAACATATAGTACAAAGCTACCAAGATTGCTGGACATATAGCACATTTCCGAAGTCATGATTATCCCGCAACATTGTCACCTAGTGGAATGAAATGGATATGGTCGAAAAAATACCAAAGTATCTCTTATGAGATGGATAACCGGCCTTATATTCTTTGGGGTGGCATAAATGGTACATATTTGAACTGTGACTTAATATATTCCGTTATGACGTGATACTAAGTGATACTCGATAACTCGACTCGACTCGAAGCATATTACGTGATTCAGAATCGAATCACTCAGATACTCGATTTTGCCCAGCCCTAGCTGAGACCGCTATAGCTATTGACTACCGTGCTAGCATATGACGGTGAGATGGTTAATGGTTATTGGTTATATTAGGCATGAACTGTGGCTGTGACAATTCAGGGCCTAGTTGAAGGATATGATCTGAATGTGCAAAATCGTAGGTCATGAAAGACATGACAACTTCTCATTCTACGCCTAGCAATACTTAGCTTCAGTCAACGAAATTAGCGATAATGTGACCTATAATAACCTATCAATACCTTTGGCGAAAAATAAAAACAGCTTGTGATCTCATCTCACCCGTAACACGCAGAGATTGTGATGTCATAAGTTTCTTGCTATAATTTAATTACTGTTATCGCCGACCCAGATCAGTACGCGCCAGAAGCGAATCCAGATAAACAACGATATATTTTGAAAACATTTGCCAATCAAACCGGCTGTAATTTATTACGGGAATAGAGGCAGCAACGGACTGGAATACGCATGTCGCCTACTCACTACCAGCAAGATCTTAACCCGTTTGGGTATATGGTATTCGCAGCACTTGATTGCGATCTCGTGGTGTTGCAATATATTATATAATTCTAGCGAGGTGCATCTTAAAGAGCAATTCACACATGCCCGGTTCGCACGGTACATATACAGAGGTCTCAAACACGACATGTTATATACAGAGGTCTCAAACACGCGACCGCGTGTTTTGTTCGGCCCGCGACGACATTTTTGATTTTTATTAATTTGACAATATATAAGTGTCACATATATCTTTTCAGGTTATAAAGTGTAAATTCCCTCTAAAATTGCTCTAAAAAACCTGAAACTATTCATCAAACTTCACTATCACATCAATTGCAAACGCTACCATGCAGTGGAAGATTCACTATTTCGCCACATTTTCACTTCATGATGATAAAACCTGACCCTTAGACGATTCGTGACTGAAATTTGTGAGTTGGATTTGGACGCGACCTTTCTTAAAATTACTCGAACTCGGGCTGACTCGATGGAAAAATGAAAATGACTCGAGTGGACTCGGAGTGACTCGGAATGCCGTGAATTTGTTAGAACCATGGACGCAATAAACTAATCGCGTGTCATGGGAATAAATATACATCAGATATTCAGAAGGTCGCAGTTTGGTATTTCGCTAACTAAGCAAATAGTTATGGCAACCAGTGGCAATCTATTAGTTACATCTTAGGTCGCGTAGTCGCTGAACCAGGTTATTAAGGCCACTTCCAGGTACCGAGCACCATAGTGGTACACTCCAACGATGGGCCGTTCGGCGTTACGACATTTCTATTACGAAGACGCATTCATTAATATATTGATGCTATATTTATATATTTTCCGCTCCTGTTTTCGAAGATATTTGACCATGAGATTCATAGCCTACTTATCAGGAGTATACCCGAATCCTGGATTGGAATTACACTGCCAAACCAAAAAATTTTGTGATATCAGATCAGTCTCTATTATCACTCTGTTAAATTCGAAATATCAAAAGGCGATAACTTTAATGATGACATCATACATTTGTCCGCTCATAATGTGTCTATATTTTATATTTAATATATAGCAAGAATTCTATTCAAATAGTTATAAATGTGATTGTTTTTTTCCTGCCAGGCATAAATTGATACAAGAGTAAATCACATTTTGACGATGTGTGTTTATTGTCATCCTGCTGGATCGGCTCACTTTCAATAGGACAATTCCATCCCGTCAAATAAGGCCTACTTGGAAAGACATATAATACCCCTATATATGCTGCGGCCCGCGGCGTCGTCAAAACTGGAACACTGGCCCGCGAGGACATTTGAGTTTGAGACCTCTGATCTTATGTCTGACAGAGACAAGATTTGTTAGGAGTCGATTTTTTAACCAATTGGATTGGTCATTTCATGGCATTATTAGCTTCAATTCTGCTATGTATTTAACGGTCATCAGCCTATCTAGATCATGCTGAAAAGAATTTAAAATGTTCCATTAGTGCAGGGTGTCAAACATACGGCCCGCGAAGCGATTCTGAGTAGATTGCAAAATGCATTCCAGCACATCTCCATAACAATTATAGAGACTTTTGTAATAAACACATCTATTAATCCCTCAAGTGTCGAGTAGGGCTACCAGTATGTTCATAGACGCCATTGTATCCACCCGCAGCGGTGTTCAGGTTTCATTCTGTTCACCATTAGGAACAATTCATTGAAACCCAATTCCGAAAGGCAAAATCCGCAAAAAACACGCTCACTGAGTTCATAGTTTTATACGCCAATGAGAGACCGTTACATGCAGGAGCAGGTTACACGGAGAATTAAAATAGTTACAGAAAAGCATACTTTCAATTCATGTGGTCACACTGCTCTAGAGTAACTCAAAAGATGAATAGATTACGGCCTCAGAGAAACCCGAATCGCGAAGCAATTTCTACGTCCGCCCTTACAGTTAAATCGTTCACATACGCAGGGCTGAAGCCATAGTACGACTAAAACAAAGAAAACATAGAAATATGCCAGCTTGTATAGTCGTTAGAGCCACTTTTTAGCAGTTTATAACTGTATTCAACCGACCAATCGTATTCTTGGGCAATTCCATTGTCTACTAACATAGGTGCTGCTAGAATAGAACCCCTGTGATCCGTAATATAAAATAATAACGATTGCATATATAGGCTTGATAATAAAGTATACAAGTGAAAAACAAGGGCATGAATTTCGAGGCACCATTTTGAAATTATTTGACGGGTCCGTCCCGCGAGCGATCTGAAGGTTTGAATCCGACCGCGACGCCAGCTGAGTTTGACACCCCTGCATTAGTGGTTAGCAGCTAAATCTCTCAATAATTGCTGCCTTTAGCAATCGATGTAGCCAGTATAAATATGTGTATAATATTGATATTTCGACGCAGAATATCTGGTTCAAGCGTTCGGCTTCAATTTTACCCTCAAGAAGAATTCGACCAGTACCCAGTGTTCCGTAATAAGCACATGATGTAGGCCTAATCATTAAATTAAATTGCAATTGTACCGTGTAATGACTGTAATCTGAATGTGCCGGCAATCAGTACATACCCGGTATTATCATGTAGCATTGTAACTCTCCTGCTGCAAAATGTTACCTTCGTAATTTGCCGCAGTGCGAAGTGTGAAAACAGAATGCGCATCCATTTACATGGAATCTGATATATAGAATCGTGATGTACTGTCTTTGTGCGAATTTTAGTTCAACGTACAAACACTTGGATTACGACGCGATGCGCTTAGTATTCTGTGTATATCTAATACGGATTAAAAATGAAAATCTTATAACTCTGCAATTTATCCGTATTCGATGATTGCTCTCGGTATAATTTGGAGGACTAGCACAATATTTCGAGTACGGCCTTAGAAGGAAATTTGTGCGGCCATGGACACGTGATTCAATTAGTATGTGTTGGCGGCCGTTGACATGCAAATTGAATTTACGAATTGACTCCCGAATTTTTGAGAGATATTAATTAGTCTTGGAATTTTCTTCTTCAACATCACTTAATTTTTCGATTTTAGTTTAGTAGCGCCCTTTGCAATCCGACCCCCATAGTGCAGATGTTAACAGCAAAGGAAAATGATGCGCCCCATATAGAAATAAAAACTTGGAATCGTGTGTTCCTCACGAAAGAAATTTGTTTCTGGTACGTTTAGGCGATTCCAATATCTTTCCACTACACCGACAATGATTATGGGAGGTCAAGAAATAACAGCATTCAAAAGAGTGATTAATAACAATTGGTGCACCCGAAGATTCATCATCATTTATAAGTTGCCCTAAATTTTCGAAAACACCCCTCCATCCACTCCACCAATGAATCTGATCACATGGGCTGAGAAAGGATAAATGTTTGATAGGAATATGTGAAACTACTAATATTAATGACGAAATGAGCTCGTGAATTTGAAAAATTATCGCGCGTGGCGCGAACATAACGAATCCCAGAATCGATTCATAACAGGGACACCCGCAATTTCGCTGCGTATAGTAAGGCGATATGAATAAATAGATTAGTACGGAGTTTACCGGAAATGGACATGGCAGTTTAATATGGGTATTTGGCGTCCAGTTAGTTCGTTACGACTATATGCTCTGGAAAGCGGCCTTGGGCTACATGAGTAATCGAAATGCGGCCGTGAATAGAAAAAAGGATGGCCACCCCTGGACACTCGATACTCTCGTCCCACTGTGGTGCCTTGAATCCTCGAATAGTATAATCAGCATCAAAGGCTAGGCTGGAAACGACATTTATCCGAAGTCGCTTGCTAGCGATAAACCCTCAACATGCCAGAAAGTTCAATGAAATGGGTATACACGTATACCTGTCGAAATTATGCCAAAATATCTCTAATGCGGCGAATCAGATATGTGCGATGGCATTTTTCTCTTTTTAGTCACACAAAAGAAGCATATTTAAACTTTCCGAATCGTAAAACTTTCACCCACACGTTCCGGTGTCAAATGTCATTGGGTCGCAAAGGGGCGTAGACAGGGGGGTAGAATTGAAGAACGTTCTACCCCCTTCCAGGCTCGATTCTATCCCGAAAATCCCAGGTCAACGCTACTGCTATAACAACATTTCTTCACGTTATCGCCTAATTTCAATTTGTTGCATGCGACGTCGATCGCCGACGCTGATTACATGCCTTTTTCTCGTCGATCTCTCGTCTATGGAAGCGCGTCTATGCAAGCGTGAAAGGGGCATTGTTNCATTTTTCTCTTGGCNAGGGTTAGCGATCAGCTTAATCCCTTTATTCTGAATGCAGTCGTCNNGCAATAANAACATTTGTCGCGTCGTTCAACGCGTTGTTTTCTCATCAACAGTTCATTGTAAACGATAACGAACATTAATAACATGAAAATAACAACTTATAACTGAATGAAATCATGTTTTAAAGCAATCGCATCTGATTCGTGCTTTGCCGAACTCAAGCCTGTTCCCCAAAACAGCGTGAAGACACAATACATTCGATTCGCATTTTATTTTTGACGCCATTGTTGTGCATTGTCTTGACCTCAATGACCATCTATACGTCATACTAGATTATGCCTTTCGTGATCGGTATCCCACCGGGACGCATTCAGCCTTCAATAGCCGCGCCGAAACTTGTTTGAGATTCCCTCNCTTTGCGAATAAGTCATTATTCACACGCCGGTACAATTAGTATATGCGCCATGTTCGAAATGAATGGAATTAAAACGCACAGAAGACGTTACTCTTACACGCGAATTGAATCATGTCAAAATTCATGAAGATATAACAGATTCTGCGCTGTATAGATTGTTCGTCGTGAAATGTTGTTCTNGTATTGTTTCAAGGTCGATTACTTATTTGAATNCAAATAAGATCTCCTGCACTGTCACGGGATGNGCGCGTGCGCATNGTAACATGATCCCCGTGCAAGTTNTTGATTGCTAACACGATNCCCGTGCAAGCTGTTGATTGCTAACTCGCTTTTAGTNAGTAATTAGATCCGCCAATTAGTTACGCTTTCAAAAGCGTACGGNATACAGAAGTCGCTATCGCTAANGGTATGACGCATANAGGCTCATTCTGCCCCCTTTATTCAGTTCTACCCCCTTTTTATCTCGGCTGGCTACGCCCCTGGGTCGCATGCTAATTGCTCATATGTCCATTGACCCTATTGCTTTTATGCGTCATATCACAATCGCAAACCACGCGTCTTTAAACGTATCTTTCCGTTCATATCCCTCAGATCGGTAATTTACTTTGAACTATACGCTCGGTACTGTACATCTGACTTATTTTACGTAGCAAACCCGAACTTCTACGTGTCGACATGTCGGAAGTTGAAGAGGAAGATATGGTCAGCTTTGAAATTTTTTGCGCGTGGGATGGATCCTTAACGGAGTACAGGGTTGAGCGTTACTTGACCAATATGGGCGAATTTATGCGGGATTATTGTCAGGGAAAAAACGTTGCCTTTGATGACGTTCGGTTTATATTCGAAGGCGACCGTATGACAGTCCGCGACACGCCCGACACGCTGGGAATGGAAGATGGAGACCATATCGACGTGATTTTTGTCCAACACGGGGGTTAATCCTGCTTACTATGGTCGCGAATGCTCGATTTTTTTCTAATAGCACCGGCCGGATCACGGATTGCGGCCTGAAAAAGCGTTAGAAAAAGATTTTAGACAACTTTTAAAGAGACTGGGCATTTCTATTGGTACACGGAATGGGATGTAGTGAAACGTGCGATCATTGCGCGAATTTTGGTATACTTGGTTGACTTGCGTTACGGTGTGATGCGATCGGCATTCAGCACATGTTTACGGATTCGAAAATGATTAATTTGGCTTTGTTGTTTATGCTTTTTTCGCGATTGTTTTCGGTATAATTTGGCTCGTAAAGAGTCAAACGAATTTCCATGGCAAATTATTTCCTCGCGTTACTGACAATGTCGCTAACAGCAGTCTCGTAAATCATAACCCGACCCAATGTCTTTTGGCCATTTGATCATGTTTTAAGGGTCCGCGTTCGAAACAGGTTAAGAAACACTGGCCGTACTAACGCCATGACACAATATCCCGACAACTGGTGTTAACGTGTGGAATACTTCAGGTGGTTAAGTCGCATTGCCTTCGAGAATGCAACGTTAATTATGTCAATTGATTAAAGTTTACCAAGGTTGATTAATTATAAATTCGACGTTTTGAACCATAGACATTTGTAATACACTTCCTGGTCGACTGACTGGAACATTGAACATGAACATCCTTACTGCTTATCTACCGTCACGGAATTTACTTGATCGTTTATATCACATGCGGGCAACTTCTGCGGTCGGGGGCCCGGATATGGGTGAGTGAAGTACTTGGCGGGCCGGATTTCAGAATATATACATTAACCGCGTAATTATTCACCTATACAAGGAATAAATCGTATTTAATTTAAACTATAAGTTTAAAGCATAGACACCGAAAACAGTTTTTATTGAATTTATTAACAGTAGCTGTTGAAGTCAACCAGACATCTGTGGTCGGTAAAAGTTGTCAACAAGTTCTTTGCACTCTGGCTGCATGTCGTATGTAGGAACGCAGCATTGTCTCGTTAATGTTCATGGGCAAAAATGTATGTAGACCCGAACAGGGCAAGTAGTTTCATGTCCATCTTTCCCAAGTTGGCAAACTGGGATTCATTCCTTGACGCATAAAATTTGTCAATAATTTTAGAATAACACATTTGATTATTATATTCATATTTATTCCCGAAGCATTTCGGCTGACACTCATCAGGGGATACCGTCAGCAATAATGAGAGCATTCAAACATAGTGTCCTATATGGTGTCGAAACAAGCAAATCTCACGCCTCAATGAAATTGTATCACGTCACAATTTCCATTTGACTGCAGGCAATTTGACGGTCATTTTTGACCGTCTTGCCGAGCATTAAATTTGGTAAAACGGGTATCAATCGAAAGCTGACTCTGCACTGATTACGAAAATATAAATTTTATTCCGCTCGTGGTCCTGGAACTCCCGCAATCAGCCTCAAATTTTTCATTGTTATGGAGATTGGCATTGTGAGGCAGCAATGGTGTCTGGCTCTTTTTCTCTTGAGCTACTCTCTCGTTTCGCCAGACAGCATTGTTACGTCCTGAGCTACTCTTTCGTCTCAGAGACAGCATTGTTGCGTCCCAATGCCAATCTCCATAACAATGAAAAATTCGAGGCTGATTGTGGGAGTTCCAGGACCACGAGCGGAATAAAATTTATATTTTCGTAATCAGTGCAAAGTCAGCTTTCGATTGGTACCTGTTTTATCAACTTTGATGCTCGGCAAGCCGGTCAAAAATGACCGTCAAATTGCCTGTAGCCAAATGGAAATTGTGACGTGATGCAATTTCACTGAGGCGTGAGATTTGCTTGTGTCGACACCAGACATGGGGTGATTACTTCATGAATGTAATCGATTGCGATTACGATTACTTCCGAATGACGCGATTACGATTACGATTACAGCAAAATCAGCAAGTAGTCGATTACGATTACGATTACATTGGAAAAGTAATCACGATTACTCACGATTACATTTATTTTGCATCTCAGAGATTATATTGGAAGACAATATATGTATTGCGCTGAAAAGGCCTAATGAGATGACAAACTTCCTTGAAAAAGATGCGTCATTTGCTTGTTACGTCATAATGTACATATTGCCCATTTTTATAATGGACGATTAATCGCACCTAGCGATTTGCATTCTTGCCAGGTCCATGACTGCCGTACCCCAAATTTCCCAATAGGGTGGGGAGCGAGCTCGAAAGGGACTGAAAAGTATTTCGTAAACCAACATAAATTATAGAGTATTTTCGAGAGATGTAATTAACTTGAAAATTGTGTTTTTTCAAGTTGTAAAATTATGCCATATTTGTGTAATGCTTTCGAAAAAACATGTTGTATGAGCCTACGAACAATTGCCGCTCGATTTAGCCGATATACATCGATATAGGTGAGTTGGAACCCCCTCAAAATAGTCGGTTCAACAGTTATATTAAAGATATTGCGTCAAAGAAGCTATATTTACCCTATATTTTCAATTGTCAATGTCAATTCACATTCGTGACGTCGTGCGAAACAATAAAAAACATGTTTTAAACAATGGCCGTCTTTTAAACATGATTGCTTTAAATTGATTTTTGTTTTAAAAGCAGCCCTAATTTATAGTAATAGGGATTTAGGTTCCAATCAATAACGTGCCACGAAACACCAAAGACATGCAGTTTCGACCAACATGCGACTTCACGAAGTGTGCTACTAAAGAAAGACCTTGGCCCAAACCTAGGGTATGTGCCGATTGTCAATCGCCGCGCTGGGTGGGCGTGACTTATAGTTTGGTCCTTCCAATCTGAGCCCACAATGCAAATGCCACTCCTGGGCACCCACAGAGCATTAAAGACATGACAATTTGTGTGTGCATCTAACGAAAGTCTGCTTTTAGTCTGCTGCGTTTTGGATACAACAATATCTTTTGATTATATAGCATACCGAATGCCATGAATTAACAACATACACCAAATTAATTATAACAAGATACCAGACGCAAATCTGACCATCGGGGGCAGAGAGAGGATTAAAAATTAATAATAATATAATGCAATTACCAATGTTATTGACGGCATTCAGTCTTCAACTTGAAAATATCACCCTATGGGGGCCAAAGACCAACGTTTGGACTGGGAGACGAATTGCTGTTTTGGTTCTGATTCTAGCTATATCCCACGCTAACATGATATATAAGCCCATGGCTATGACGGCAGGTCCCTATGTTGAGTAAAGAATAGTGAAATAACGATTGGCGCCCGTTTCAAGTAGAGTCATATGAGAATAAGATGAAGAGAACATAAAACTCTGCCTTCAACTTAATACAGATGCAAGCGGCCGTTACGAAAAACGGCTCGGTTATGATATTAAACAGTAGCTGTTGATGTTTAATGCTTCGTTTTATTTGACGAGTACAAAATTTCAAATCTTTGTCCGGTGTACATACGTACTACATGGGCCTACTGCTCGCCAATCAGTAACGGTCAGACTGCGTCTAACTAAGCATAACCAAACATCAATACACAAGTTACTATTTTAAACTAGGCAAGTGGTGATTAATTATCCTGCTGCAATGTACTATATGGCGTGTGGAACGTGTTGATAAGCTGATAAACACCACGGCGGGTGTTCTTACAATCACACTAATGTACGTACATCGAATATCTATTTACTGTGGATACTTGTTACGCAATGACTAGCAACGCTAATAGGCTACTTCTGACGTAATAATGAGCAATGGCATTTGAAAATAAGACGTTTGTGCTATCACGTAACTGGTATAACATCTCTACCTTGTTCACGAATATTCAGTTCATTTCATAGTCCTTGTACAAATAAAAAGTAATCGTTCTTTCACAAAAAAATCGATTAGATATGGGAAGTAGTCGATTACGATTACGATTACTTCGGAATTTTTTAGAATGTAATCGATTGCGATTACGATTACTTGAAAATGCTGTAATCGTCGTAATCGATTACGATTACTAATCGCGATTACCCCATGTCTGGTCGACACCATATAGGACACTATGATTCAAATAACAATCAGTATCGCTAATTATGACGTCACACAGAGTAAATACAAAGTTCGAAAAACGAGAGAACTGTAGCGCAGACACGGAGACGAAACAAAACAAGTTAATGCGCGATTTTCAAATTATACACAAATTCTTCCTGTTGACTCATAGTGATGATGGTGGACTCAAGAACAGACAAATGAAACAAATTGCGACCCTTAGCCAATACAGAGAACATGTCCTCATGATAATTAGCAGCACACATTTGATTTTCCAGCAAATGTTTGCCGATAGAAGACTTTCAATCCATGGCCTGGTTGTGTTCGAGAACACGCAAATTGTTTTGCTGTGATTGCGAGATATAAGATTTGACAGAAGGTGGTATGTGTTCTTTGTTACGGTCCTGGAACCGTTTGGAAGTTCGCCCTACGTACCGACAATCGCAGAGGCACTTGAATTCATAAATTACGTTACTTTGTTGTACATTGTACAACGTCCTCTCGGGTTGCAGGCAGCATTGGTATCGTGGTAAAAATAACATTGGTTTTCACCGCTGGATATAATAATAAAATAGAATATAATTTCACTTACAGGGTAGAAACTCTCTGCGGGCCGGTCAAAATCCCTTCGCGTGCCGTATGCTGCCCGTCCCTGGTTTATATCATAGTGAATGCAATTCCTACCTCTGTCCTCATTACGCAAAATCAATCATTCTTATTCACTGAAACGCGACACTTCTTATTCATCCAACATGCCTTCTTGCATCTGCACGTATCCACAGGAGTCCACGCTTTATTTTTGTACACTACTAATTAAGTTTGGGCCGTTTATGGAAGCTTTGATTGTACCGGTATGATGTCATTGAGCGATTGCATTCCTGGTTTACTTACATCCCTGGTTTACATACGATTGCATTCCTAGTTTACATTCTTGCTGGT